>MU790663.1:0-56906 GCA_027886635.1 Lentinula boryana
TCTTGACCTCTTTGTCGTTGGGATCAGGTATGTCTTTGCTTACTACTCTGTATTTATTATGAATATAACTTTGTTGTTGGGATCAGTATCTGTCCATTTCCGCCTAAGCCTCCGCTCAGTCTTGCCACTGTCGTCACCTCTTTGTGACAGTCTGCTTGAGCATGTTATCATACTTTCAGCTTCCATGTCTGGGGGAAGAACTTGTACGTGGTTGGGCCTGAGGTGTAATTGGAGGTGTCTGGGTTGATGGGGGCTGACCGGGAAGAGTTGGAGCAGTGGCGGAGGGCAGCAGAGGAGAGTTTCAAGGAGGAGTTTGCTGGTCAATGCCAGAAGGTGCAGGTGCTGTTTGCTGATTAGCACCAGAAGGCAGAGGTGCAGAGTTCTGTTCAGGGGTTTGCTGGTTCGCGCCAGAAGACGGAGGTGCAGAACCCTGTGGAGATACAGAATTCACAGTGCTGTGTTGTTGTCTGATATGCATTGCGTTTTGATGAAGAAGTTCCGATTCTTGTGCTAGCTAAAGGTCTGTCAGTATTGGGTCAAAATCTTTGCTTGGATGGCATACTGCATCTGCCTGAGCTTTCCGAGCTTCCTCTTTTGCCTTTTGAGCCTCCTCTTTTGCCTTTTGAACCTCCTCTTTTGCATTTTGAGCTTCTTCTCATGCTTTCTCAGCATCTTTTCGAGTTAATTGACTATCCTCCTGAGCTTGAATCAAGTCCGATCTCTGCAAAAGACAAAAATCAGAAACGTATGATATTATAGGACGTATACGAACCATGTTGTCCAAATGGGTTTGAGCATCCTGCGACTACGGAGAGGTAAGTGAACTTTCATGATAAAATACAACCAAGCAACACACATGCTGAGCAAAATTGTTCTGAAGCTGATGCAGATCATTGTTCATCGCCTCTGTTAGAGTTATGCTGGTTACAGCTGGGTAAACCATCTGGTGCAATGTGGAGTGGTGCAAAGGGTCAATAGGGATGTTGATACCACTATTAGTAGTACCCTCATTAGAGTCGCTTGTCCCAAGGTAGAAGCAGTCGGATCCAAAGGTTCCGGTCCAAAGCGAGATGAGTGAGTGAATGTCTCAACTAAGACTGACTGTACAATGTCAACTAAAGTTGATATTTAAACTGAGGTACAACATTGATATCCTATGATTTAAGTACTAGCTAACCAGAGTAATATAAAGTAACACATGTACTTCTGGATGACTGATGTTGTATAAAGGAAATGATAAGTAACGTGATAAATAAATGAATGTGAATAAGCATAGTAAACGGAAGATAGTTCGCATCCGCCAGATCCGAAGATAGTGATGGTGTTTTATGTGTGAAGGATCCATCGAACTGTTAATAAAGAGTATAAGTAAATGTTAATGAATGATAATGAGCTCTTCTGCATGGATATAACAGCCTCTCGCTCAATGAGCTAGAAATCAGTTGTCAATAGGAGGATAGGCATCTCAAATAGTGGTTTACATACCATTGAGTCAAGGATAGCCTTGAGCGACATGTCGTGTGTATTCTCACCCAGTCGCTGATGCTAGGGATAATCAGCCACCATGTCAAAACATCCCAAAAGCAATGTACCAATTCTTGCAATATATTGTTCATTGTTTCCTGCATTGAATATATGATGATTGAACTGATCAGACCATGGATAATATAATATAAGTAAACACGTACATTAAGGGCATTGTTCTTCAGCTGCAGATTTCTTTGTACCGAGCGCTCCTGAATGCAGTCAGAAATCTTGTTCACTCATTGGACAGCAGAGAGTCATACCTGCTCTAGTGAGTCCGAACTTTCACCAGGGACAAGGTGCACTTTGGAAGCTGCCGTTGTTGCTGTCCATCCTTCTACAAGGTTTTGATTTTCAAGATATAGGTCATCTTTGGTGGGACCATGCTTGGCTGACATGCCTGGGTTCGACATTCAAGAAAAGTGAGGGTGGTGAGGTGTTGAAGGAGGATTGAAGGAGCGTAGAGAGAAAGAAAGGGGCACCAGGCCAAATTGAACTGGGGTCCACAACAAGAAGACCACCATTTATATACCTAAAAAAATACTAGGCGCACTGAGAATCCAATTCAAGTAAAATAATAACAATAAGCTTACCCGTTATTATCTTTGCCAGCAAGATCTTGCCAGTTGGCTATGACACCTTCTATCCTATCCTATCATTGATTGATTATCAGACCGATGGCTTTAGTTCGCAATATTTTGGATCTCAAAGTATGTATGGTTGTTACGGTTATGCCTCCGGACCTCCGTACAGAGCTTCCAGCTTCGGATATAGACTTAGTATAATTCATATTTACTTCCGAGATTGATCGCTTTGATCGAGTCGTACGAAGCATTCGGTTATCGAATGCTAAGTGTTCCGACCTTATTGTCTTTTTGATTATATTGATAACGTTGAATTATATTCCTTATTGTTTTTACTTACAGCTCTTATTGTTATAGATTTAACAATTAGGATACAGGTATATAAGCTGTAGTATCTTGTACATAGTTCTTCAGTTTAAATATCAACTTAGATTGCTGCTGAACTCCATTATGAAGGAATGGATGAAGAATTTTCATGGATCAGAGCCAATGATCTCCATGCAGATGAGCTGGTACCAGCATTCCACCAACATTATGTTACGACTATGCCAAACTTGCTTGTGCAATGGTCCAATTGGACCATCGATTGAACCATACAAGTGTCTTTCATTATATTGGCTCTGTATCTCCGCTTATATTTCGGATCCGGATGGATCGTCCAAAATCTCCGAAATTTCTGTTATAATCATGCAAGGGAGTTCACTATCAATCACTTTCTACTTCACTCCTGTCAACTAATTGCTCACTCAGCTCCGGAGCTCCGGTCCGGTGCGATGCGATGCGATTTATCCTTCACTTGTAGTTAACAGTTATACATTCATTCATCCTAACACATTTACTTGTGATTTCGATTATACAGCATCAGTCATCATTAGATACATGTGTTATTTTCTTACTCTGGTTAGCTACAAGCATTGGTACTTAAGTAGAATGTTTCGTATTGTTCCCCAGCTTGAAATCAATACACACACATATACACAAGTCATATCCTTCATTATTTCGCATAATTTCGGACCGCACTGGACATACGGACAGTGTGATTTTTCCGAAATTATATTAATTTTTCACACTTCACTGGGACACCCAGATAGCATATAGGGAGCATTGCTAATAGCTTCGCTGAAGTCCCTTACTTCCAAAGGATTGTGTAGCCTTCGCTTCCGAAATCACCGTAGTTCCCACGCTTCGGAGCTTCGCACATCGCTCCGGAGCTTCGGACAATCAACCTCATCCTTCATGGCTGCACAACCTTAACACATTACCCAGACAAGCCTGGTCCTCTATCATGAACTTATGTTCACTCCTATGGTACTCATCAAACCAACTTCTTATTATTCTTTTTTGCACTTTGCACCCATCCAACGGATGTAAAGACTTCATAAAAAACTTTCATTTTCTTCATTAACTTTCTAACAACATTAACAGTGTCCTTTTATTACTTACACTTATAACAACCTAGGATCACAAAAACAAAAACAAAAAACACCATTACATTACAAAAACAAAAAACAAAAACAACAATGACAAAACAAAACAAAAGCAATACAAAAAATAATAACAACAAAAAATATATAGTAACTAATTATTTCAGAGCTGGTCACTCCACCATTTCTACATCTGAATCTTTCTCTTCTTCTTGCTCCCTTCACTCCTCCTCTTCCTGCCTTAACACCTCTTCCTCATCTTCCTCAGCCTCTTCTACCAATTCCTCTAACTCCCACTGCTCCCTCGCTTCAGCCTCTCGGAGCTGTTGGCTGCAAAGCTCATTGTTCCAACTTCCTACTTGCATGTGTAACAACCTTATCTCAAAGGCCACTCCATCCATAGAGTCTTGAAGCCCTTCAATGGCCCCAATCATCCTTTCAAATAATTCAACTGGAGCCAAAGCTCCAGCTGTCACTTCCATCGAAAGTTTGGAATCCACAATTGGAGTGGACTTCACCTTGGATCATTGACATTCAGAACATGAAATGCATCACATGCAAGGAGGGCAACTGGATGAAGTGCTGGCAATAGGCTAGAAAAAGACTTAGTAAAACATTTAATGAAGAACAAATCTATCATGCACCTGGGCTTTTTCAATCTTTCTTTTCTTCTGTTTTGGAGCCTTTGGCCCTGACACATGCCCATCATCATCCTCTGATTCTTCTTCTTCTTCATGCTGATAACCAAGTTAGCCAAGTCTTAAAACAAGGGAAAAAATGAAACTTACTCAATATGGAGGATCCAATGGATCCAAAAAATCTTCATGAGTCCACTTGGGACTTGCCTCTACCTCCCTTGTTTTTCCTCTTCTTGCCTCTGCCAACACTTCAGCCCTCTGCTTCTCTTCCTCCAACTACTTCTTTGCAGCCTTTGCACGTTTCGCCTCCTCTGCTCTCCATTTTTTCTCCTCAGCTTCTTTTTCCTCTCAATTCCATCACTCCTCTGCCTCTCACCTCAATTTTTCTTCCCCCACTTTTCTTTGCCTGTTGTTCTGCCTCCAGTCTTTCACTCTTCTGGGCAATCAATAGTTGAGCTTGCATCTGGTGGAGATGTGCAGCGATTTCTGATGATGTTAATTTCTGGGGAGAAGACATTTGTTAAAAAAAGAGAAAAGTTGAAGTCCAATGGTCCTTTTTGTGCCCACTCTTATAGATTTTCAAAATTGCGCATGGACCATTGGATGACAAGACTTCATGTTGGTTGAAAACTTTCAACACAACCATGGATCAGCTGACTTGGAATTTTTTGGAATTTTTTGCACCAGAGTTATGACTTAGAAGAATTGGCTTTCAAAGGCTCAAGCCTAAAAGGGGGATACTGTTATATCCATGAAGAGCTTGTCATCTTTGATTATACTTACTTATAATTCTTCACTAACTGTCCGATCAGATCTGCTTCACACATTATGCACCACCACTCCTATCAGATCCAACAGATGTGATCCACCTTCCGTTTACCATGATTCAAGTTATAGCTAACAAACTCACATTCATTTATCTTATCACGCTGAAATCTTCTGAAGTCGTGAGCAAGTGAAGTAATAAGTGCCTAGTAGGCACTGATTGACTCTCACTGCCTTTGCTGACTTATCAGAGGATAAGATAGCAGGCGTGGAGTCAGCATAGCACTATGAGGCACTTATTCACCTTGCTGCTTGCTCTCACTGCTGCCTGCAAGAAAATAGATATTGAGCTTATTTCTCTTTCTTCTTCATGTTATAAACACTCAAGACAATGGTCACTGGAAACATGCTCAAATGACAAAGATTCATACATTATGACACATCATTTGACTGCCTGAACAGAAACCGTCACACCCATGCAAATGATCAGCTCATATCTCAATTGAAGAAGTTACTGCTGCAATTGAGGCTAGAGATGAACAAGAAGATAATGGATAGGAATAGGGCTAGGAGAGAAAGGGCCTGCAGCAATACAGATGATGTGTCAGATGTTGAATCTTTGGTAACTATTGAAGATGAAGAAATGGACAATATCTGTTTGAACCCAGACATATTTGCGGTGCTTGAACCTTTACTCGATGCAGCAACTATTATGGAATTGAACAGGGCAAACAAAGAGGACTCAACCAAGGAGAAGGAGTCAAGAATCCAAGTTGGGTTGTCTGCTGAATGAAGCAAATGTGTCGTTTCTTGAGGTGAAAGTGACATGTCGGGAAAAGGAGACGTACCAATTCCAGGATACACCTTATAGCGAAAAAGATCAGAGAAAAGAGAAGCATCTCAGGAGGCAAAGCGAAGTGAAAGCGAATAGCAATGTTCCGAGCGCCTTTGCCTCCGAATTAGGTCGCTAGAGTATCTAGAAAGGAAGAATTATTATACGGCATGGAGTGATGCATTTTGTAGAAAACGAATGAGAATGAAAACTAATGGAATAGCATATAGATATAAATTGTACTGAGAGTACTAGTATCCTTCACACAGTTATCCGGTACAATGATGAATTGAGGAAGTTATTGGGCGCTTGACTTTAAAGACGGATATAGGCGGTGGGTTCAACGAATATATTTAAGTCCTGCAAAAGTACTTATATCTACATGTCTATTCATCTATTTATAAGAAAGTAATGCGAGTGACCTGCGCTCTATAAGATCGAGATGTACAAAGAAAATTGAAAACGACATTGAATTCCTACTAGAGCACTGCTCTTTACTTAAGCAATAGCATACTGTACTGACCTCTTCACCTTCCTCATCCTCTTCAGTTTCGGTCCTGCATTGCACTTCGTCGGGTTGTTCACAGAGGAAGAAACACTCGCGTGCTCTTCTCTTTTAGCATTAGAAGATGAAGGCCAAAGAGCTGGTCCAGGGTCCACAAACGTCTTGCCGTTATCTTCATAAACGTTGTATCTAGCAAAAGCGCTGTCGGTTGCGTACAAACTACAGCAGAGAAATTCTGAGTCTTCCCATCCGACGCAAATAGAATGAACGGCTTACGACCCGGCTTTCGCTCCCTTAGGTAGTTCCGTGTTGCCACCATTGATCACTTCAATCTGGACACAACCGATGTACAGCTGAGTACCAGATGAATCATCTTGGGCGTTCCAGGGGTTGTGGACCGCTCCCACCTGGAATGAAAATTCAGTCGGTGCCTGTCCGTATTCAGAATTGTCACTCACTTCTTGGCGAATAATATAGTGTCCATTGGCAAGACCTTCTGGTATGGTAACATTCCAGGAAGAGCCCGCTTGAACTAATATACCATACGATAGGATGAGATTGATTTATGACCTCGATAACGAAAGGAACTAGTAGAACTCACCGAAACGAGCCATACCCCAAAGCCCGCTGGTTCCTGGCGTGGGATAGTACTCTTCAGGCTTATTCTTCATCGTTTCGCGGAGGCCATCCGATATTGTCTCCGTCCTATCGATTCCAAACATGGCGAGCTTGACCCAGGAGCCTTGAGAAGCATCATAGGTAGTGCAGTCATCATTTGTGCATTTGGCGATGTAGGACGCCACGGTGCCCATCCTACGTGTATTCAAAGTTATACGTTAACGAAGAAGAAAAGATGAATCGTTGATCAATACTGACGCGTGAACCCAAGGATTCTGACCTGGGGGAACGTTCCCAGTCCCAGGCTTGCCATCGAGCTCGTCAGTTGCTCCAACCCAGTCGACCCGCATAAAGCTGCCTGCAGAGGCGATGATAGTTTTTGGTGCGCCTGCAGCGCCTTCACAAGCCATTTTCCTAGATAAAAATCAGACGTCGTTATCTTCATCGTTTGAAAAACATGATCATACGAGTTATCGGCAAAGTCCTGGGGCAGAACGTATGATGGGCCTGCAGCTTGGTACATTTTCCTAACTGCGGTCTGCTCGTTTACGGGATCGGCGTCCCAGTAGATCTTCAACGGGCGTGATAATTAGAACGCAGGCAGAAAGAGGGGGGGAAAGCTGCGAAGGACATACATTCGGGCCATTGCTGTAGACACCATTTGCTAGTACGCCTTTGATCTGTCCATGGGCACGGGCCCCAGGAAGAGCAGAAAGTGACAGGAGTAGGAGTGCTCCGAAATGAGAAAGCTTGCTGAAGGCGACCATGCTGGAGGTAGAGGTAAGTGGATGGTGATATCCAAAGAGAGCGAGAAAGGCTACGAAAGAAAGAAAGAGAGAAAGAGTACTGAAACACTGACGAACCTGCATGGATTGAACAAGTATTTATATCCCCCAACGCCACTCATATCATCTTCTCCATGTCCGTGGAGAGGATCCAAATCTTCAAGGCTGCATGAGGCTGCATGATAGAAAACCTGGAAGATCTCGGCACGTAAAAGGAAGCGGACGAGGTTCTCAAACGAAGACCGAATCGATACATATCTCTGATGGGTCTTCAAAGAAAGGTGAAAAACTCATTCAATTAAGCTCGATCAGCTCCTATGTCGTTTCCAATTGCCACGGGATGAACGTGTCAACACCTTGCGCGCTTTGTCGGTGGCGTTGAGTGCGTTGAGTGGTGACACTGAAGGGGTTCGTGTCAGGTGCCTTGGTTACAGTGACTAAGGAGCCTGGGATGGAACTTGGAAGGTGGAAAAGTGAGCTCGTCCTTCGTGAACTTCCAGGTTCCAGATCCTCCAACATTTTGCAGACGGAGCAATTCGAGAAGGTTACCGTATAGATCGAGTGTCGTACGCTGTATACAATTCGTTTCGCCCCAAAGCTCAACAAGTGGAGTCCCTCGGAACCGACGCTGCGTAGCATTCGCCACCTGTCTGAAACGATCTGTAGAATACCTTTGGACAGAAAATTTGCTAGAGGTGTTTGTCGGATTTGTGTCACGGTATTACAACTGGGTCATTGCTCAAATAATTTCCGCGGGAGGCTGTAGCGACTGCTAGGATGCGCATGGAGATAAGGATGTTCTATAGATGAATGATAAGGTAGTGTCCTAATTGTAGTATAGCTGCGAAGATAAGTGCAGAAAGTTCAACTAAATCGGTATTGACTCTGTCAGCAATAATGATTTGTGAATGAGAAGGAAGAGACACACAGCATTCTTTTACCATAAGGATCATACAAATCAATCTTTTGAGGGGTATTCATGTACTCTTTTTCTCGACTTCTGCCTCGAACTCAGCTACAGTCTTCGATTCTGGGCCCTCCAGTAAGTGACTAGCCTTAGTCTGGCGAGCGTTGGCCACGCTGAGATAGGTATCTTTAAAAAGAGAGCATTATTTGTACAGTATTTTATGAAGCAAATACACACTTACTCCAGAACAAACTGACTACACTGACGACGACGAATCGGAGGTGGTGAGGTACAAGCGCAAAGTTGATGACTTGAGTGGGGACAAAGACGCCCCAGTTACGGATGATGGTGGGAACATAGGCCTGAAGATGAGAGAAAGGAATTCTTCAGTATGAGGATGCTTTGTGAATGATTTACGCTCACAGCTTGGATCCTCGGAATGGCCTCCTTAGGCTTACCCTCCAGAATACTCATAGATCCGAAGAAAAATCCAACCGCCGCTAGGAGATGACTCAAATGGCAATTGAGCTTCGATAACAAGATGCTAACCTGGAGTAAGTACGGCCTGATCAAGGAACACCTGTGAAAGTTCAAAAGCATGAGTGAAAATTGTTGCCTGTGAAAAGCTACAATTACGCACCCGGTACACAACTGCCCTGGTAGGACTAGAGAATTTGATAGTGTTCAACCATTGGTACCACTTGGTCATGATTGGTCCAAAGAGACAACCTGCATAGAAAAAAACTTTAATACCCGCCAAGAAAACACAATCGTCCCTAGTAAAGGAAGATAAATCATAGAAGATATTACCCACCGCCATAAAATGTCAGTCTCGCGGTTCGTGCAAGCTAGAAGCATTAAGAATAAGTGACCGCAGAAACCACGCATTTCTTCTCAACCAGATCTCGAAGAAATAACGAAAAAAGTTCGGCCGTGAAGTTCCATGCAACTCACATCGTGGTTCTTTCCTTTCCCTTCTACACCTTGCTGAGCAATGATATCACCTGCACCGAACAAGAACGCGGCGGTGCAGCATTGAGTGACCATCGGCCTGCGTTGCAGGGCGACACTGCAAGAAGTTCAGGCAAACTCAACACCTTACTTACTGGCAAAGGATCGATATATACGCACTTGTACATTCGTAGCATAGATGCCATTTCACGCGAAGAGACTCTTTTTCAGTCTATATAAATTGAAGAAAGAGCTGGAAGCACGTCTTGACAGGTAATGGACGGACGAATTCAACTTGAATTAACATTCTACTCCAACCTACTCCAACTGGTCTGTGCGCGGTGAATTCGGTGTCAGGACCGGACTCCCGACGAGCTATGACTGACGTTTTATCTATTTACTTTCTGCTCCCAACACCATGGGCGTATGGTCTAGAGGTATGATACCTGCTTTGGGTTGTCTCCATTGCAGGGGGTCTTCGGTTCGAATCCGGATTCGCCCCTTTTTGTTTTATTTATTTCAAATTTCGTGTTTTTGTAATATCTACTGTGTTTCGATGTTTTGTTGATTTGACGCAGTAACCACAGTTATTTCTGCAAACTGCGTACATATGTACTCTACTACTACTCGCACCTACAATAACAAACTACTAGAATTTCACATCATGCCGTAGTCAACATCTCCGGTGCAATCCTCTGTTCAACCACGTTCAACTTGTTCACCCAGCTCTCCAACCTCTTCGCCAGCCCGCCAATCTGCTGTCGGGACAACACTCGAGGCTGAACCCAGGTAATCTGAGCTTTCTGGTCAACTTGGTCCAACGATCCACGAATGAGTTTCAGACTGTGCAGAGCAAAAAATCGCGGTCAGTTATTGTCAGACAGGACTTGGTTGTAAGATGGATTGAAGGAATAGAAAGAAGACATAAGGAAAGGGCAAAACAAGCGAAATTCACCTCAGAGCCTTCATGACCAGATGCTCTACTTCGTCTGTTGGCAATCTGGTCTCTTCCGCAATGGTGGTGAAACTCATTGTACGGTTATCCGCACTTCGTTTGAATACAGATTCGATGAGCGCCATGAGACAGATTTTTTGTCGGAGGAAGGGATAGTGTTCTTGGAGGATTGGCTAATGTGAATGACGAAAAAGAATTTCAGTCCACGGACACGGAGAGACGAAATCTGGAGGAACATCATGAAGCAAGAAATGCAAAACCTACTTCTTGGGGAAGTAGCGGTGCGAGCGCTTCAAACTTGCCAATGCTCCCTTCGTTGAATGTGAAGAGCAGTTTCTTGATCCACTCATACGTTGTTCCATCTAGAGCATCGAGTATAGGATGCATGAGCTGGGGTCGCGTGCAAAGATGTCATTGAACAGGGAGATCAAGAGACCGGACGAAAACTCACCAGCTCTCCAAAATTATAGATCGTATCTCCCAGTAACGCGGAAATACCCAAATCATGCGCACGTCCTAATCGCTCCTCAGCTGTCATATCCGTCGCTGGGTCCACACATGCAAGGTAGAGAAGAGAGTTACGGTAGTAGGGCGCGTAATCGGCTTTGGCCTGAAAAGAAAATTAGACTTCAGTCAGGGGAGCGCATTTTCAAAGACGAACTTTATAATAATCAGCCGCAACGCCGTAATACGCTGCATTTACACTATTCTCGACACTTTCCACACTGTCAAGGATCTTCCAGGCTTCGTCCATGTCGGCTTTTGTTCCCTCGAGGTCGCCATAGAGCAGTTTTGCATGCGCAATATTAGCATAAAGGAGAATGTATGCATCCGGTGAAGTCTCTTTGTTAATTCGAGTGAGAAGAGAGGTAAGAAATGTTAGGTGGGTTTGAGGGTCTAAGTGGGGAAATTAGCGACAAAGAATCATTCGATCACTTTTTCGGTAAGCGTACTATCGATTTCCTTTGAAACCTTGACACCTAGCTCAACCAACCGAAGTTGGTTCATCTTCGATTCAAAATCGGTAACGAACCGCTCAAATACATCTACTCGGAATGGTTTCGACAGTGGATGGTCGACGAATTCGAATAGCTTGAGAGTGAGTTGGTGCCATAGTCTGTGCTCGTGAGTTGAATATCAATTCATAGTATATATATCACGTAGATGAAAGCTCACTTTCGCGTATGTAGCGTTCTAAACGACTCAAAGAAGGGATGTAGTTCTGGAGGGGTTGAGGTGAGTGCTGTTCCGATGAATTCATCGAGAACAAGTTTCGGAGCTGGTGGGTGAGAGTCCACGGCCATTGAAGATGTAGACATCCTGTACTAGGATAATGGAAATGGAAAAGATTATGATAAAAGTCCAAGACCGCGACGCGTCACTTGCGCGGACCGCGCATGTAAACAAAGGCAAACAGTTCTATACACGTTTGGAGAACACTTCTTCATTGTTGAATACCCTTTACGAACCTTTGCGCGCTGTGGATATGTATGATTGTCGCAGGCTTGCCATGGGTCTTCAAGCTGCACAACAGCTCAGAATTGGGCTATGCAATAACCTGCCAGCAGAACCAACAGCAGTAAACGCTAACAACAAGTATTCTAATTTGTGTTTCGTCGTCCACATTTTCGCTGGAGAAGATATTGGTTCAACTCCTCGTCCGGCCATTTATCTTGTATATACCCTGGCTTCCAACTGCAATTCCCACTCTCCACGCCCGGAAACGCCAGTGCTCTCAGTTTTTGTCGGTTCTTTCGTCCCTTGAACACGACGTATACACATTGCATACACGAGGCTCTGGTGGAGTGTTCTAGTCCTATTCTTCCTACTGTATTTTCGCGTATATAGCTGTAAAACTGTACAGTTCCATACATAGATGAAAAATTCAATGAATATCAGGAATGATCGAGTGTGAGACGTTTTGCTGATAGCCATAATACCTCTTTCGGTAACTACCACTAATCATAGGCAACCCGGGAACAACGTGCTCAGTGTTACTTGCCCTTCACCCAGCTCTTCATCTTGTTCAGCAACTCAATTTTCACCAAGCAATATTCCATTTAGGCAATTCGTTATCAAAGTATTCCAACTTCACGGACTTTGTACACCAAGAAGCCCGTCAATAGTGATTATCTTCTCGACGTCAGAGCTCAAGAAATTCGAGGACAATGACTACGACGGCGTTGGCGACGGTCACAATTGGCCAAGACTCGACGACGTCTCCTCTACCCAAATTCAAAGTACCTTCGGTCGAGACATTCTCGTTTAAAGCACCGTTATTACCTGCATCTTCCATTACCGCTTCCGCTGGATCTTCAAAGCAAAGACGTGTGTCTCTTGCTCTACCATCTTCTCCGCGAGTAGTACCCACCAGTGCGTGGAGTTTCCGTGACGACACTGGTCTTGAGGAGAAGAAGGGAAAGCTGCGGAAGATTGCTGCTGACGGAGAAGAAGAATTACATGAAAGAAAACTCAGAAAGAAATGGACTCAAGAAGAGACTCAAATGCTTGTGGATGGCTGCAATAAGGTGCGCGCAGTGCTTTTCCCTCGATTTTCATTTATTGACAACCCATTCTCTAGCACGGAGTCGGAAATTGGAAGACTATCCTTAGTGATTCTACTCTTAAATTTGATAACAGATCTCCTGTCGACTTGAAGGACCGGTATGTCCGATCTCTACTACAATATGCACGTAATTCATATCCTTTACAGCTTCCGTACCTACTTTCCAGACGCCTACAAACAGCACTATCCTAATGCGCGCACACACCTTTCCACCAAAATACGGTCAACTCTTCCCGACGGGTCCTCTCTCTTCGAAAAGACGCGTTCGAAGAAACGTCGACCATTCACGGAGGAAGAGGACCGGGCTTTGAAAGCTGGCTACGAGAAACATGGCACTATTTGGGCGACAATCGTCAAAGACCCAATATTCCAAGAACAGAACCGCCGCTCAACGGACTTACGAGATCGGTTCAGGAATGCATTTCCTGAGCTTTACCAAGCTGCAGGTTATAAACCGAGGACATCTGTGAAAAAGAAGACAGCGCTGACTGATGCCAACAGCATGGCGGCAACAGCAGCTTCGACACCGGTATTCACTTCGGGGCCTAGCACTCCTGCTACTTCACCAAGAAAGCCGCTCCGTGCAGCCACTGATGACCAGTTGTCCATGTCGACTACGGGTCCCGTTCGTATGCAAACTCGCCGTCGTCGGCGGAATACCTCCCAAGGCATTTTCCGTGGTGGTACGAAGAGTGTACCGCAAAGTAACGCTCCTTCGGAAGACGAGATGAGTTCTGGAGGGGAGGACGACGACGACGTAGCCAAACCTGCCCGTGTGACGCGCTCTGTCAGCTCTTCTTCCAATGTCCTCAGCTGGGGTCACAAACCCTTGCCGGCGTCTTTCTCTTCATTCTCGTCTCCTGTGACATCTTCGACCACAGCTACGGACGATGAAGTCGAGGCGACTGACATGATGGATACCTCCGTCGAGGATTATAGCCTTAATTTTACTGTCCCTCAGAATAGCAATGGTATGACCATGATGATTGGCAAGTCAGCATGGGGAACACAGGACTGGTTTTCGCCTAATCCTCGATTAGATAATAGTACTGACAACGCTGCCAATGTCGACACTTCCGCGGCCTCCACTTTCATTGAAGGCGGAGGAGGAAACCTGTCACCATCATCGCCTTTTTCTACATTCAGCTCGCCTCCATCGTTTTCGCTACAAACACTAAACTCGCTAAACTCTGATCTGTTACATCCAATGTCCAATGGTTTCCATAATTTCAACTTGTCGGGTATCAATGACTCGAGCGAGATCAATGGACATGGTGTATTCGATCGATATGACCTAGTTCCTCCGACTACTTCTAACGCGTATCATTCCTACGCCCACTCACATACGAACTCCTTCTCCTCGTCATCGTCATATACTCCCTATGAGAATCTCTCTTTCTCATCTGAAATTGGTCTTGGAGATGACTATGATTCAAGGTCTGCGTTCTCAGATGAGTGGGCCTCCGCAGGCGTGGGAGGCGCAATGAGCAGCAGCATGAGCATGGACGGAGGAATAGGAATAGGCGCCCCTGGAGGAAGAGGGTTCACTCATCACTCGGATTATGCGGGAGACTTGATTTTCAGTGCAAGGACGCACCAGCCCGTGCAACCGTTCGCTCACCAAGGCCTTGGATTGGGACTTTCGGGAATGATACCGGAAATCTCTCAAAGCTCGGGTATTCATCCTTTACAACTCCATGCACATACCCCTGCATTATCTGCTCTACCGGGTATAGATGAGATTGAACTTACAGGTATCACATTGGAGGACTCGCTCATGACTGAATCCTCACCAGAGTTAGAAGTCGGTATCATGGACATGTCGTCTTCACCACCGTCGGGCACACAACAGAATTTGCAACAGACACATCAGCAGCAGCAGCGACAACAACAACAGAGGCAGTTGCAACCTCTTGACGGTACAATTCGTCGACGAAACATGCAGCCGCGGTCGCAATCAGTCATGTCTGAGTCTCGATTACTCAGGCCGCTAGCCTTTGAGGATTTGGTGGATTTGAACATGCGCGATACGGACGACGGCCCCGAAAGCAACGACGATCCTTCGGATGACGAGGAACAACACCTTACCCCACCTGCAACGCCGATCACGCGACCGAGGCCGTGGAGAGGGCTGAGGAAGACATCAAGGAGAACGGGAGGGACAGGGGGTCAATATACCTCAACCTCTGCTCACGGAAGATCAGTGTCTGTTCCGCCAGTCGACCGGGCGGGGTTGGAGAGTCCGGACTTGCCTGAGGTGCCTCATGCGAATTCTCAGCCAGAGATAAGAAGGCTATCTTCACCATCGTCGAATCATCAAATGGAGCCACCTCCGAGTGTGAACTCTCTGGTCCAGCCCTCCCCATCAGCGCAACAGCAGCAGCCTCCGTCAGGCTCTACAGAGGATGGCCAATCGACACCTGCCGCCGCTGCCCAGATCCCTTTACCCAATCCGCCAACATTCGCATCCCTATTTCTGGCGACGCAGGGTGAGAATCTGTACAATCTTCCGTTTTTGGATTTACATTATTATGGCGGAAATCAGAATAACGGTATGAATATGAGTGGAGGCGGTCTCACGCCTACGGTCATGGACTCTACGGAAACTGGGTCATCCCGACAAGCATTGGATCTCGCACAAAGCAATCGCTCTGTGTCGAACATGACACTGCCATCAACAGCTAACACATTCACGTTAGCTGGAAGACGGATGATGTCGGACGTTCGAGAAGGCAGCAATGTCGGCAACCCCAAGGTCAATGCCGGTGGTGTACCACCTTCTCAAACTCAAACTCAAACCCATTCTCCACCTCCCCCGATGAGATCTCATTCGCTCTCCCATTCGCATACACATCCCCAACAGACATTGAGGAGCCGCCATCAGAGAGGACAAAGCATTGCGAACGTGATAAGCGCGGGTCCGAGTGTCTGCCCGCAGGATTTGATTTTAAGAAGTGATAATGGCAGGGAGAGAAGTGAGACGAATAAGCGGAAGAGGGCGAGCTGGGATGGTGCGAATATGTGATGATGGCAGGGGAAACAGTGGCGGGGGTTATGTTTTTTTATTCGATCATCTTCGTCATCGTGCTCTCTTCTAGCATATCCATTGTCATCATCATCTGCATCGTCTCTCTTGCCTGTCGTGCTGGAATTGGATTTTTTAAATTTCATTTCACAGTTCTTTGTATCATAACTATTACTACATCACTATTGCTCCGTCCTTCACCGTGTACTCTGGCTATTACAACCAGTGTCATTATTTTCACTTTTGCTGTACATACTAATTACTCACATTGTTCGCCCTTCAATTTGTCCATCGCTGCTCATTTCTACCGCATCTGTAAACAGGTTACCATTTCTCCAGATTTTCCACGTGCTGTCCTGAACTTCCTGTTACTTGCTTTCTTCGACGAACCACTGAGAATATGCCCTATCTCAAGGTTTCTGGGACACAATTTGTTGATGGTAATGGAACACCCGTCGTTCTGCTGGGCGCAGGACTTGGTGGGTGGATGATGTATGTCCTGGCCGTATACATATACGGCGATTCGTTCTTGACCTTTCATGATTGAAATTGCATATCGATGTAGGATGGAAAACTTCATCTCAGGTGTGTATTTGCTCTGAGAATGCTTTCCTCAGATTTCACTGCTCTTGCGCTATGATGCATAGGATTCCCTGGATGTGAATTTCATATTCGAGAAGCTCTTGCTGAGGCTATTGGCATCGAAAAAGCATCTTTGTTCTTTGAGAAGGTCCCTTACTAGGATATCTTCTTGGGATGAAGCTTCCTCTCAATCTGTTTTCTTTGCAGTTTCTGGACAATTTCTTTGCTGAGGGAGACGTGAAGTTCTTCAAATCTCTCGATCTGAATTGCGTTCGAATAGCTGTTAACTACCACCATTTTGAGGGCAAGTATTCCATTGCCAGATCAGTAGTGACGGAGCTCATTTTCTTTCAGACGATATGAATCCTCGCGTTCTCAAGAAGGATGCATTCAAACAATTGGACCGAGTGGTTTGTTTATGTGCTGCAAAAGACATTTATACGATCATCGATCTTCATTCAACACCTGGAGGGTAATTCAAAGCACCTCTTCGTCACTCTCTGCCAACTAAAACATTGAGTTAGACAAAGTGGGGGTTGGCATGCTGATGCTGGAACCCATTTTGGTAATTTCTGGAAACACAAAGACTTTCAAGATCGGTTCGTCTGGCTTTGGACGCAAATTGCTGAGCATTACAAAGATAATATATGGGTAGCGGGATACAATGTAGGTGTGCAGTGCAACGATTTCTGCTGATAATAATAGTCCCCCCGATCGTACAGCTGATGAATGAGCCTGCTGATCCTGATCCTGTACATGCTGCCAGTGGTCTCATTGATATCTATGACAGAACATACGCTGCCATCTATAGCATTGATCCTCACCACATCTTGTTTCTCGATGGAAACACATTTGCGACAGATTTTACCAAGTTCCCGGATGACTCAGCTACACGATGGGGCACTAATGTTGCGTTTGCGATTCATGATTACTCGACGTTTGGGTTTCCAAGCTCGCCGAAGGTTTATGAAGGGACTGATGACCAAAAGTCCACAATGAAGGCGGCGTATGTTAGGAAGCGAAAATGGATGGACGAGAGAAAATTGTGTGTCTGGAACGGAGAATGGGGACCTGTCTATGGCAGGAAGGAATATGACGGTGAGGAGACAGATGATATCAATCGTAGGCGGTACATGGTGCTCAGGGACCAATTGGAGATTTATCGGAAGGTAGTGCCATTTTAACTTTCCCTCCATACCACGACCTCCGTTTATGTCTGTATCTCAGGACTCTCTCAGCTGGTCAATCTGGCTATACAAAGATATTGGCTTTCAAGGAATGGTATACGTCTCTCAGGATACAGCATACATGAAGCATTTTGGGGAATTTCTTTCGAAGAAGCACAGACTAGCCGTCGATGCTTGGGGGGCAGACGACAAATACGTCAAGCATATCTATGAGCCCATCATAAACCTGATTAAGGAAGAGATACCCGAGCCGAATCAAAAACTCTACCCACCGATCTGGAGTTTAGAGAATAGGGTGACCAGAATTTCACGCACGATATTGGTGGCTGAGTTTATGGCGAAGGAGTGGGCAGAGATGTTTGTCGGAATGGGTGACCAGGAGTTAGTGGACTTTGCGGAGAGTTTTGCTTTTGAGAAGTGCGAGAAAAGGGAGGAATTGAATAGTATCCTCAAATTCAATGCTAAGTTCTAACACTGCAGTGTAATTCTTTCTGAGAGATGAACTATGTACCAACAATATACTTTATAATCTACGTAGTGAAATAAGGCAATATTCAATTGTTCGAATATATTACAGCTTTGCGAGAGAGACGAAGCAATTGTGATTCGTGGAAAAGGAAGTTTATTCCCTAAAAAGAAACGCCGGTCCTGGACTGCGATATTTATAATTCTCTTGAGACCATGTAGCTCTCATCTGCTCTCGTCTTACCACTATTCACATATTGCCTCTCTCTGCAGATCCTCAATGCCAACATCGCGTCTTGTACCAGGGCGATACCCGGCACCGAGCACCTCACCCATTGCTGATAAGATACGAGAACGACGAGGAGTAAGGGGACTAACTCCGCTTGATGGAACTTTGCTGCACGTTCCATCTATTGCAGACGGATGGAATATCCTTCTAGGGGCTGTTAGAACCAAAGGAAAACTGAGTGCTGATGTCAGAGAGCTTATGGTCAGCAATCCTATTTCTTGTCCTATGAACGGTGTCGATATAAGCATCCGTACAGATCCTGCGCGTTGCAGCGATAAATCATGCAGCATTTGAATGGATTCATCACGAACATGTCGCGAGAGACGCTGGATTGACCACGGACCAATTGTATGTCATTCGGGATACATCTTCTCTCCCGTCCTTTGGGAATAGAATACTTTCTCCTCTACAAACTGCTGCTTTAGCTTTCGCACATCATTCAACCTCTACTGTCACAGTCCCGCCAGAAATCACGCTTTCTTTGGCAGACGCTCTTCGTAGCTCTATAACTTCTGATTTCGATGATACAGATTCATTGACACAGGATCTCCTCGTTGAATCTGCCGCCGTTGTAGCATCCTACAACATGGTCTCTCGCTTTCTTGTGTCTCTTGATGTTGCAGCGATGGCAGATTGTCCTCCACCTTGGCCTGCAACAAGGTCCACATTCAAGGTTCCCTTGCCCGTAGACTCAGACAATGGAGTTCTCGAAGAAGGTCATTTCCTTTATACCGAAACGCATGTAACGGACCCCGATGCACCTTGGATCGTTTGCGTTAATTCTCTTCTCACCGATATCGGTATGTGGGAATGGGCTTTGACTAAGATACTAGCGCCGCGACCGCATGGGGCGAAGGAAGTAGAAACGCTTGGAAGAGAAGGGATACTTCCCGATGGATTATACTTAGGAAAATACAAAACTTTCAATGTTTTACTTTACGACCAACGAGGGCATGGTCAATCCTCGGTCCCGTCTAGCTCGAATAAAGACGGACTTCAATGCACGATCCCCATCCTTGCATCCGACGTTGCCTTCCTTATATCTACACTCATTTTACCTTCGTCATCATCTGTACGAAGTGCCATCGACTCGGAACCTAAAGTACATGCTGTTATCGGCGTATCTCAGGGTGGTGCCGCTGCCCTCGCATTCGCAGCGATGTACCCGTCGCTCGCCAAAGCGGTCGTATCATGCGATACTGGCCCACGGACGCCGGAAGGCAACAAAGCCGCTTGGAACGAGCGAATTCAACTCGTAAAGGCGAATGGAGGTGGTGAGACTGGAATGAGCAAGTTGGCAGACATCACCGTGCCAAGATGGTTCCCCGCACCAAGTAGATGTTCAATAGAGATGTATCCTTCCGGGCAGATAATATCTTCCGACGTTAGCTCCATACATGGGCGTCGACCTCGCTCTGAAATCCTCCACGCACAGGTTACATCCACAAAATTGGATGGATTTATTCTCGGTGCCTCTGCTTTACAGGATTATGACCTACTCACGGGTACAGGCATGAACCGATCTCTGCTTGATGCCGTCGGCTCTGCTGAACCCAAGGTGTTACTCGTTGCTGGTAGCCTGGATGGAGGAGGGAAGGTGTCGAGCGGTATGGGTAAACTGAGGGACGCATGGAACGCAAAGCGCATACCAGACGGTGGAGAGCCCGTCAGGCTGGAGATCATCGAGGGTGCAGGACATTTGCCCATGGTGGATGAGACAGAAAAATGGTGGGATATTGTTGGTGGATGGTTAGCGGAGATTTGAGTTGACAAGTGCTCAACTGCCAGTCGTAAGATCCGGATTTTGTCAACGCGACTCTATCTTCTTAGCAACTTTCAGATCTCAGATCCGCCTACAGGACGTATGCATACTTTTAATCTTTATACATGTATGTAACACGCATGATAACCCCATTTCATTTCAAGCTGAAATGGGAAAGAGCAAGGAAAGATACTCGGGGAAAAATAAGCACGGGACAGTAAGTGATATCATTGCAGCTTCTGCTCAGAATCCATGCAGCTACTCTCACTCTGCAAATATCCTCTGCCAGACGTGTTAACCCTCGCTGCAAATGTGTCCTATCTACAAAGTCGAGCAAAAATGATGTCGAAAAAAGAATTTCGAGAGCTCAATTCTCAAGCAATTATGGGGAACCTAGAAAATTGCCCCTTGGTGAATGCTATCCTGCCTGAGTGAACGATGTCTCAAACACTTTTGAAAAATACAAGAGTCACATTTTGTTAGGCGTTAGCGCATTGCCTTTTCGGGACACGTATAGACAGCTTTGGCCCCGGGTAGTAATCAAATGACAAATGGGCGTGTACATTTTGCGTCATCTCACAGGAGTTTCGAACTACGCGGTGACTATATCATGTCCCCTTGGACCTTAGAGAGCACTGATACGTCAGTTTGAAGGCGGAATAGAGACAAATAGCATCATAGACGAACAGGGGAGCAACATCGCAGTGTAGTAGAATGTAGTGAGTGGAATTGTTGTAATAATGGTAGAGAGTGAGTAGAGACAATATGGGAGATACACTAGGGCCTCGCTAGTAAGATCGGATCAGAGAATCACAAAGATGGAATTGACGAAGAGAGCGAATTATCGTTGAAGTCAACGTAGTACAGCAATATTACAAGTGTCGGATATGAAGCGAGGGCAAGATGAAATAAGACAATGCACGAAAGATCAGTGAGCGAAGGGAGTTGAAATAGTAAAAGCCAGAGGTCGATTGATTGTTGGGGTGACCCGGTGAGGATGGTAGCTGAGCAATAATCCTACAAACCAAACCACAACTGAAAGAGCAGACACGGAAGAAGTAGCACAGCAAGGCAGGTATGCAATCTGAGTACCCCACCAGGTGCTTGCGTCGCAATTACCTTCCCGGATCATTCATTATCCGTACCGCTTATGAAATATTCCAGAATCTAGAATCGTTCAAAGTCCTATAGCTATAGCACCGCCCAATAGCGTAGATAGAACAACAACCACAGCGCTCAGTCGTGGAACACTTCCGTAAGTTCCAAAAGCACCATTACTCGCTGCGCCCAGCGCAGAGCCAGAGCCAGACCCGGTTGAAGCTGTTGCGCTCTCTGCTGCATTCGTACTCGACGTGATTGTGACCACGAAACCTGAAGAAACCGGTACCACTCCTTTATTCGTGCCCGAGCCGAGAGACAGAGAGACAGTGGAAGATAGGCTAGTGGAGGCGACTGCAAGCGAAGTAGGTATGCTATTCGCATTCGATGTGCTGACGCTCGAAATGATTACGGATGGCGTCGCCACCGTTATGGAATCGGAACTCTCGGGCAGATGCGAAATAGAAGTAATCAAATCGGTGGACGTGATAGATGAACCGGGAACAATGGTGAATGACGTCTGGATTGCAGTGACTACAGCTATGGAGGTAGCAGTGACGAGTGGGGGTGCGCTCGTTCTACAGAAGGCGAATACACCTATTAAGACGCGAAGAGTTGTCCTCATGAAATACACTTACGTAGACTCCGATCCCAAGCTACCTTGAGCAACAGCCGCCGCCGTTGATAGTGATAGAGCAACAAATGCAAGGACCAGTTGCACCTTCGAAAAAACAGTCATCATCGGGCGTCGAGTTACGAGTTTTTGTTGGGGCGGGTAATCTTCGACAGTAGTCTGCAAAGGCGTCCAAGTTTCACAGGCTCTTGTGCCGAAGATGGTGCTGGTGACGGTAAAGGGAAGAGATGAAGGTAATCAGACGGGAGTGCACACATATAAGTAGCCAGTGGGATTGGAGAAAGTTGGAGCACGGAATATATATATACCCCACTCATATACATATTCACCCGTGTGCAACGTACATAGGTGGTGTAGCAACTTCCATCTGTGCAATGTCAGTTATAAACCACAGCCATGGCATCGTACACCGAATACTTACAGCTTCTGGCGTCAGCCATATAAAATGTGGTATCAGTTGAGATAAGTCTACTGATCCTTGCTGGGGAGCTCGGAGGGACCGTGGGCCTCCGTGGCAGTCCAGTAACGACCTGTTTCTGACATCTTTACAACCATCAAATAGACAAAGCGTACAACGTCCCCAAGCTCCACAATATCAAGGAGAAAAACTGTTGAGTTGCGTGGAGCTGTACTATACATTCGAAAAAAAAAGCTGAGGATGTGGTTGTAAACGGTTGTCGAAGGAGAAATACAACCCGGATCAGTCTATGGATTTCGATCCGGTCACTCCGAGCGGTTTTTGCAGGCACGCAAAGAGCTGCAAAGAGATAATTTACTTTACAACTCGGAGAAGGGAACAGACCTTCGAGGCCACAAATAGTCTTACTAGCAGTAAAGCAAATGAAAGATTCAGCTCTTCAATGGCAACATATCATACCAACTACTCGCCTGGGTCGCTAAGCTCGACGCGGTAGCGGAGTCAATAGAGAACTCGATGTTCAACCAAATTCTGTCAGACTGTAATATGCGTGCATATAATTGCGTGCATATAATTTACGAGCTGTTACATACAACAGTGAAAGAGGAAAAAAGATCTATTACACAAGAACTAAACAATCCAGAAGGGAACCGAAGCTATGAAAATCATAAAATAAGACCCAATATCTCCTACCATCCACGGGCCTCATAGTCGGCAAATGTGTCCTTGATCAAATCCTCTTTTGTGCGATATTTGATACCCAGTAGTCTGTCGGCTTTTGATGTATCGTACTGATTCTGATAGACAATCTCTGGGTCTGAGCTGGATATGGGAACGCCTTTTGGAAGGTTGGGATGGGAAGGAAGGTAAGTAGGCGCGATGGAGTTGGCTACATCGACTGAAAGTTATTTCCAATCAGATTCTGCTTCAGGGAGCTTGAAACCGTAGAAAAAGACCTACGCCATTCTTGCCATACAAATGCTCCTGCACAAATAATCACCCTTTGATTTGCCACCTCTTCCTTTCGAAAAGCCAGTACTTCACCCTCCGCTAGATCACGAACGTCAATCCAGCAATTTCCGGTGCTTCGCAACTCCTGTGGTGTCTTTCCACCTGCATCTGAATGTCCTACAACTATGCTGTGAAACAGTCCGGCCGATAGACCGAGCGCAGACAGCGTAGGAACATCATGTGTGAGAGGACCGAAGACCTAGTGAAAGTGAACGTCCAAGTAAGAGGAACCAACCGTGGAGTTTGGAGAAAGAGAGACGCGGCATACGAATGGGGGGTTGAGAACCACCAAATCCCACCTGATTGTAGCTTTGTTCTCTTCGACAAACTTCCATGCAGCTGAGATTTGATTATGTACATAAGCTCGAAATTGGAAAAACGATTCCAGCACACCTTGCTCAGCTAACGTCTTACTTGCTCGATATTTGGTTATTGGATGGGCATCCTTGCCATCGCGTTCTACCCATGCCACGGATTGTGTATTCCAATCATCTTCTGAGAATATTCTAGGCTTTGGATCGACTTCAAGGACCGCAGCAGTAGAAGAAGTGAAGACAATCCGTTGAACATTTGATCCTTTCTGGGTTGCACTTCGTAGAATACTCTCAGTACTTCGAACAGCAGGTTGGATGAGGTCTGTAGATAGGTGAAATACATGGGATGGAAGATCGATGAATAAGAACCTTGAGGATCTACCGTGCTGAAATTTACTGGGGAAGCCGTATGTGCAATAGCGTCCACGCATTTTACAACATCGTCAAATGCACCTTCCTGGCGCGCAACAGTGATAAGTATCGGCCACTCATGCATACTTGAAAGGGTCCTTACCTTTGTGATGTCTGGTACCAACACATATCCAAACTTGTCTCCGTATTTCTCGAAGATTTCTTGCATTCGTATTCCTTTCTCTTTTGATCTGACAGTTCCTCTCACATTGTAACCTTTTTCTAAAAAAGTCCGGACTATCCACGCAGCGATGTATCCATTGGCGCCGGTAACCAGAATTGTGCTTCCAGGCAGGACGACAGGCATGTGAAGAGCTTACAAGTGTTCGCAACGCGACATGCGCGAATTTCTATTTGCCGAAGTTGCCGTACCGCGCAACTCCAGCTGGCTTGGATATATCGAGAGCTCAAGTGACTCTGGTCAAGCCGTTCTTTTCCCAATCTTACACCTCGCGCACAGTTTAGCAGAATACTGAGGGTGTATGAGAGAGAATTCGGACAATTCCCCCCCACCCCCGCCAAGAAAAAAAAAAACACAGATCTCGGTTGGAACGAGACTGCCCTGACTGTTATCAGGGATCATAGGGAGTAGAGACACTTTCGCTAGATACGAAAGAAAGGCAGTGTGTGCGTGAATATATTAAGAGGACGATTAGTTATTCTTTTCCCAAGCTGGTCTTTCCCAATCTTCCAAGACGTCGACAAAGTTTCTCAAGAGGTATAAAATTTGCCAACTCGTCAGTGACCGCAGTCTTCTTTGGTCCTTTTCCCCAAACTTGACTTGTACTCAGTTTGCTGCCTGGTATGTCGTTCAAGAATTTCCACAAAACATCGCTAAGTCGCTATCTCTTGACATATATGTAAACTCTTTAATGGTCGTTTCATTGCTCGCCATGTCTTCAGAAACTCTGCCGTCTATTCCGCTTCACTTTCGACAAACCAATCTTTGCATCATAAACTTTTTGATCCTTTCACGCTCACTGCTAGTTTGAGGTATGTCTCCTTGTGACTTTTTCATGCACACGACTTTCTCAATGTTCTAATTTTCAGGTTACATTTGAACGTTGCTTTCCTTTTTCTATCTCTCTCAGGAAAGATTTGCTGGTCAAATCTGTACGTTCTGTCAAATTTAACACCAGCGGACTGCTAACACGGGAAATTAGACTGACATTCATTCTCTACGCCACTTTACTCATTTTCCTCCTTCGCTGGAAGTATTATATCAAATCCGGAAATCCAACACTTCTAGGTGTGTGCTCAAGTTGTCTGCAGGGTATCAACGTGGAAAAATCTGATCTGTTTTCTATCAAGTTCACCGACGATCATGGTTATTCTTTCATTATCTGCATCCCAGCTGCTCTCTGTGGTCTTTTCAATCCTACTCAGTATGAAGGTGATGGGTAGACCGTTGCTCACCGGTCAGCTTGAACGACGATGTGAGTCCCAACTTGTCACTTGATGCTTGTCGGGTGCAGTGAGTTCAATGGTGCTTGATATCTAGATCCTTCTATCATGCTCAGTATTCAGCGTGAAAGTCGGACATCAGGTCGACATCTTAATTGGTCTCACAAGCCGACTGATTTCACAGAAATCTGGACCATCTATATTGGCTCGGAAAATGGATTTAGAGCAGAGACCAACTATAACACAGACCCCAAGCTCAACCCGAATTGGCCTTGGGTGGTAGAGAAAGTGCCACAAGAGTTGGAGAGTGATTCTCCTCAAGCTGTAAATGTCAACCTACAGAATCGACATACATCTTCTGGGTGAGTTTAGCATAAATTTACCATACCAAGTTGATTCTAAGCAGCGAATTATCATGAATACAGTGAAATACTTGACCCTGCTGCAGTCAAAAAACAGTTGTTTGATGACGTGGTTTCCAAACTTGCATTTCAAGGACATTTCCATTTTATCTCTGAGGCAGTGCATTTTATGCATGAGCAGCAGTACATTCAAAATCTCCCTCAGGACTTCGACGAGCAAATTCAACCATTGCTTGTCCAAGAGGAAAACGATTGGGCATCGAAATACAAAGCGCAGGTCCGACAATTATATGATGACGTACATACAGACAAGGTTCGGTGGGAATTGCACAGGTTACTTAAAAACAATTGTGGAACATATCGTAATGACCTTAAACCGGGCTACCCGCCACCATATCTAGAACAACTGATAGAGTATAGTAGAAACTGGTGTGTATGAGTGTAACTTTTCACTTTGGATAATGTCACCAGCGTTTTGTGTTATCCTTGAATGCCATAGCGCATTAGGCTTAGATCCTAAAGACTGTCAACTTGAATAGTGCGAAGATATGCAACGAAAACAATAATCAATATCTCACCTCCTGCAAAAAGTTCAATTGTTACAATCATGCTTTTTCCTTTTATGTTTTATCTCATCACTCTATCTTATCTTGGTTCGCTTTTGTTTTACTTGTGTCTGTAATCATCGACATGCTTTGCACTAACGGAAAAGTCTGGGTCACCCGGAATTTCATTTCACAATTAAGCTCACTGTTGCCCTTGAAGACAAGAAGCAATGCAAAGCAGCACACCATTGGGCATTGAGGAGGCAGTGGGAAGATCTACAACGACTGCAAAAGGCAAATCAGGCTAAGTAATTGAAAATGAGCAATCTAAATATATACATGATGGTCATTAGTATTTTCACCCTCAGCGCCTCAACCTCGATGGTCCCGCAACTGCATTTTCTTGAACCGCAGGATCTTTCCCTTTCCCTTTCGCTCTGCCCGAAGCATCGCCTGCGACACTTTGGGTAAGAGCAGTAGTGCGTGTATTAGTCACGTCGGCCATCACAACATCCTCAGGTGGTAGAAGGTATTCTAAATCTTCAAACATATGCGGAAAGAGTACTGCTAGCATGTCGTCAATCCTGAAAGCCATTATTAGATATTGTCTTCGACGCGATAACATGGTAGGCGTACTTGGAGATGAAGTCGCCCTTCACGGCCTTGGAGTTTTTCTTGGCCGGAGACTCGATTGTTGGTTTCTCATTCGCAAAAGACGAGACGTTAAGAGTACCAGCAGAATTCGCCTTCGTGTATAGAGAAAGGCCTTGACGAGCAGCAAGGTCAAGAATATTGCGTTCGACGGTATCTCAAGGAATCGTTCGTCAATCACAAGATTCGGAGTATAGAAAGCAGACATACCTTCAGCGTAGTAGCAGTACACTGGAGAGAAAGGTATCAGTGAAAGACCACTATGTGATTGGCAATACCAGTTGCATACCTTCTGTAGGCCGAGTTTGGCCCATACGATCGATTCGAGCAATCGCTAACATGAGAATGTTGTAAACGCCAGACCCACTACCGTCAAGATCGCTTTGAAGTACCTTGAATTTCGAACCCATGATGAACCACACTTTCCAGAAGGAAAACCCGCGAGGCACAAGTGACATTGAGACCAGCATTTTCACGTTCACTGAGAGCAAAGATTCAGCAATGTGCCAATGACCATAGGTTATCATTGCACGAACCCGTGAAGAAGAAGCACGGATATCTCTGGATTCGCCTTGAATTTCTTCACCGGGCCGTCTCCTCTTATCCCTCTGTCTATTCGGATAGAGTGAATGCCTAAGGAGTTTGAGTCCATGACGATCTTGTCAAATTGGATATTTTCACTCACCATTGTCGCGCAAAGCATGTTCGACAACTAGAAGCAGGATATCAATACAAGGATTACAATTAGAGTGATATTACTCACTAGCTAATGAATCGGCCCAAGCAGAAAAGACGATACTCTTTGAACCTGGATCGGTCTGTTCCAAGTACATTAGATGTCGAACAAGTGTCTGGATTTTGCTGCCATAATCGCCTATGGCTTCCATCGACTGGATAGTCTCGAAAATTGTAGGATCTATGCAATATGAGCTCTGATAAGAACTTTGACGAAATTGATGAGAGAAAAGGATAGATCTATACCAATCATGTTGTAATCAATTTTGCGACGAGAAGTCGGTACGACCTCACCATTTACGATTGGGTTTGGTGCTGCTGGCTGCTGTGGTTCAAATAACTTGAAGCGTTGCAAGTTTCCCGTATCAATTTTGACACTTGGATCAAATGGCTTAGATTTACGCCGAGAAAGTCAACTTTTCTGGCTCACCGACAAACAGGACAATCCTTCCCGTCCTTTTTGCCCATCCATTCCTTGAGACAGCCTTCACAGAAGATGTGCGCACTAGGGAGACAGATTCAATACGGTGCGCTAACACAAATAGATAGAATAACGTTACCAGTTGGTTATGAAGCCTCTCTCAAAGTCACAGCGGCACAGTATGCAACACTTTCCATCCTCATCCAGCTCATCCTCTTCGTTACTCTTCACAAGATGGTCAAGGTATCGCTGATGGGCCCGTGTCGCGATGATCTTAGCTTCTAAACTCTTCGTTTCGCTCTCCGTTTCATCTAATGCATCTTGTCTGCTTCCTTCAAACTCGACCTCAGCAACGGAATCGGAAATCTCCTGCAATTGACGGAAGTAGAGGACACGCTGATTGAAAGCTTTCCTAAAGAGCGCTAGCTCGGCGCTGACCTTGTCCATGAGTGATTCTGTCAAAGGAACGTTACTTGGAAAATCACAAAAGATTGTCGTAACACTGACGCTGAGAGCTTATGAGTTTACGCAGATCTGCAATAGCCGCCGCGAGTAAAATTCTTTCAGGATCATTCTTTCCCGTTCGCCCATGAGCGCCAGTCAAGTCGACGAGGATCTACAACATTGCTTCAGCATGAGACTCTTTGCGGAAGTCAAATATCATATCACCGACACTTCTGATAGCACGACCATTTAGATCCCGAAGTAGACTTTGATGCTTTTCGGAGAGCTCCCTGTAGAGGACTTGATGTTCAGGTTGAATCTCGACTGCATCAGGAATAACCATTATATCCTGGGCGATAGCTTTCATGGCGACTCTGGTTTTCCGTTGTTTAACCGCCCTAAAAGATCCTCAATTCCCGATCTGAAAGGTTGAGACATGCGAAAACATACTTTGCATCATGAGCAGCCAAAAGTGTCCGTTCACTAGTCAAAGCTTCACGACGGTCAGCAAGAAGCGCAGCATAGGCTTGCAGATACGTCTCGGCTTCTCCTTGATTATCCAGTGTACGCTGGTACTCTTGACCGTCCGCATCGTCTTCTCCGGGGTTGAGACTCAGGGTAAGAAGTGAGTGGATCTTGCTTCGCCACTCCCAAAGCAATTCGGTCTGCTCGTTTAGAACATTTTCGATTATTTCGTGCAACTCCTCAATCTGATCGACGACATGAGCGTTCATATGAGCATCAGGGTACCGCTGACTGACCGTATCAGCAGACCTTATACCACCTTGTTCAAGGTAGGGCACCGGAATCAACAAATCGCTCTTGCCCACGCCAGCTTTGCCACTACCACCGATGAGGTCAAGGTCTAGCTGATCCATTCCTTTCTTGGCATCTTGTTCGGTCGCTGAATCATATAGTGAGCAAGAAGACATGAGAGCAGCAACGTGAGATATACTTTTCAGGAGGTCCCGACGAACAGCTTCAGCGGCGGCATACGCGTTGTTCTCTTGCACAAAATATGTCTTCCCAAGATTATGATAGACATCACCCTGCAAGAATTTGACTCGATGAAACTGGATGCGCGCTTCACGAAGACGATGCACGAGGGCATTTCGTTTATCTCGATGTTCTTTCCCAGCTGCAGTTTTGGGTACATCGTTGTCCTCTTCGTCATCTTCTTCGTCTCGTTCATCCTCAGATATCAGCGATTCTTCCCTCTCTTTCCCTTTGCCTTTATTAGAAGTGGTTCCCCGTAACGCCTGTCGCTCGGCAGCCTCGCGTTTGAGCGCTTCTCCCTTGACGTCGTGTTCGGTAATTACTCTTCCAATTTCGGCGATCGTCCGTTCGGCCTCCTTCTCAGTTGCGAGCAGCACTTCAAGGGTCGATTGGAACCGATTCAACGCTTGCGTGTTGAGCTGCTTGAGTTGAGCAACTCTGATCATGGCTTGAACCTATAAGGTATTGAGAAAACATGGATTAAATTAAGGCACAAGACTGTACTTGAGATTTCCAGTCTTCAATGAGATTACGCCAGTTTTGGTCTTTCATGTTCTAGTGCATAACAGTGTTAGACATCGCGGTATGAAACGCAAGCAAAATGCTGACCTGTAACACATCTGCCATAGTTTTCAGGGCACCCGGCTTATAAAGGCGCTCGTTTTGCCCGACAACTTGTCCAACCTGAATCTTGTTCAGAAAACGACCAAGCTAAGACACCAGCGAGAACGAACCTGAGGATGAGTGCAGATACCACGAAGTCGACGGATAGATGATCTGAGGAGAGCACCATCGATTTCCCATCCTTCAGAAGCTGCAACTCCTCTCGCATCGAGTCCCAAGTCATTGAGGATGGTCTCAAATGATTGATCATAAACCTATAGAACGTAGAAATTGAGTTGATAGAACTATCCGGAATCATGATCACGTACCAATCGTTCAACTTTTCCCATATCGATGCTAACCAGATATCGAGTCTGCTGAGGGATCGTCAATTCGTGCGAAACTTGCGATTTCATAGTTCTGAAAACCTGATTGAGAAAATGGACGCCATCATGATATCAGGATTACCTACCGAACAGAATAGTATTTGAATAGGTTGTAAAAATCTCCAGCATAACCTGGAAGGAGGAGTCGTTTCCATAGACGAGAGGATTCAATGCCATCGAAGCGTAAGAATCTACGAAAGGTGCCTTCAGAAACCAGGCTGGGTTGAGAAAAAGCTCAAATTACACACTTGAGGACGTGCGACAGGTCTGAGACTTGCGCACGAGCAGGAGTTCCGGATACCGCTAGCGAGGAACGTCGAGGAATCAAAGACACCATGTCCCTTGTGTATGATATGGGCGTCTGCATAAAAACAATGTGAATGAACGGCTCACTCAGTCTTTCCACCGCCAGCCATCTGTACTTCATCCATAACCACCCGAGCCCATTCGACCATGATAAGCGGTGACCTTTGCCTCTCGATATTTGCATACACGACTCCATCGCGGCGAGGGCGCTCGGGAGGCGCTCGGGCCACGTTTAGATCGCTTTGGAGTACCGTATATGTGGTAATTACGACGTCAAATTTGTGTACGTAGCGACACCAGTCTAAATTCTCTTCTTCTTCTGAATCCACATCCATAGCATCAACATCAACCGTAGTGGCCTTGCCTCTCTTTTTTATATTAGCCTGCGCTTCTGCTTTCGAGCCCGCTCTGGCCGCTTTTTTCTTCGCTTTTTGTTTGACCTGCTGACGTTCTTTGCGTTCGCGCTGTATTTGAGTTTCACTGATGGGAACCTTGACACTCGCCCATCCACCATAAACCAAAACTTTGAGACTAGGGGCATGGGTCTTCAGTTCGTCGACCCACTGGCTCGCAAGATTAGCAGGTGTGACGATCAATGTGGACTGACGATGTGTGGTGAGCTTTGGGCGCTGCAGAGGTAGAAGATATGTATACGCACCTTGATTGCCTTCACAGTAAGTTTTGCTTCTGGATCCCAGCGCGCGAGAGAAGGGTTGAAGCGCGGTAGTGCAGGGTTGAGCAAGATGAGTGAAATAGTTTCAATCGTCTTTCCAAGTCCTGGTTCCTCAGCTAGAATGCCACCGAGGGGAATATCATCATCTTCCTTTTCAAACGGCGAATTCGGACGAAAAGCGCCAGTTAGACTATGAAAGAACCATTCTTCACCATTCACCTCGACGGCTTTCCAGAAGCTGAATTGAGACGGTTTCTTCTTGGGAATTATTTGTCCATCATTCGAAACAGTCATTCCTTCCCGATCCAGAAGCCAACCAACGGTCCGCCGTTGGAAGGGAAGAAGGGTGGGTTGGAGACGCGAAGGTTGCATCGATTCTTCAGCAACAATGGAGGCTAGCGGTGGTGCAGGACCGAGGATGGAATAGTAAAAGGGAATATTGACGACTCCCTCAAACGACGGCGGAGCTGAGCTAGGAAAAACGAATGAAAGCACGCGGCGTTGCGCATCTTCAATTTCCGTTATCCAAAGTTTCGATTTTCTCTTTGAGGATCCTACGGCCATGAATATGGTGGGTAGCACAAATGATGCAGATATTTCGATATGAAGTCGAAATAATGGTCCGTTATTTTGTTCATCTGGGATAATGATAAGTTTTAGACCCGCCTCAATTTCCATTCTTCCTTGCATCGCCAGTACTTCGAGACAGCGCATGAGGTCTTGTACATCAGAGGATGTAAAGTCGAAGGATTCTTGCTCCATGTTTTGGGGATTACACACCGGCACCACGGCTAACCAGGTAGGCATCGTCGAACACAGAATATACCGACTACCGACTTTGGTTACTTCAGCTTTTCCTAGATCTATAGCAAGCGGCTCGGAATACCCTTTGCTCATATGTGCCAATTCATCTTTGAACCAATCCTCTTCTGCCTGCCACGCATTTGAAGTAGAGAACTTCATGGCTTCATGTCTTGGAATTTCAGTGTCATAATCAATTTCCATTACATGGCAAAACGCGGGAACAAGTCTTTGATATTCGTCTAGACGAGTGCGAGCGAAGACAGGATCGCGTAGTAGAAACGATGGATAATCCATTGACGCGGGACAGGGGTTGATATGAGGAATGGCGTCCCCTGAGATTTTAGCGCGCTTATTCGAGGCAGAGGGCGAAGGGGAGCGATCGCGTTTCTTCCCCTTTCTGCCATTTTTCGAAGCGGGCGCGGTACTCTTTGTATTGGACCATTCAAGTCGGGCTAATCGTACAATTTCTGGCAAGTTGAGCGCAGGCCTGTAATCCCTTTGAGGTCCCAGCCGATAAAATGTGTTCGAGGCTTTGAGATATTCAACGTGGTGGGATTGAGTTGACACGCGCATATGGGAATGGGAGAAGATGATAGTCAAGGCGTAGAAGCTAGACGCGTGCATGTGCATAATGACAAGGATCAATTTCACACGGTGGTGACCCATGAGTCATTAGCTGTAAGCGCCCGCTTCTTCCGTTCCGAGGTTCCAATGCTACCAACACAACTATGGGCCAACACCAGACGAAGTATATTCACTGCATCCCTACCCAAAAATCATGAAAACCCTTTAGTGAGCTCAACCTTCGTCCCACTCCTCTCAGAATCCACCTTCTCATCATAGCTTTTCTAGGGTCTTCCTTTGAATAACACTCGTGTACCTCCACAAATACCCCGCAGAGGTCCCATTAGCGGAGGCTTGCCTGCTAAACGCAAAATTCCAAACGTCAAACACGTTGTTCTGGTATCTAGCTGTAAGGGTGGTGTTGGAAAAAGCACGGTTGCCAGTATGCGAGCTCACTTATTCAATCGGATGACAATTGATTTTACTCTCCGTAGCCAATCTGGCAGTATCGTTATCACTGCTTTCGCAACGACTTCGTGTAGGAATACTAGACCTTGATATTTTCGGTCCCTCTATACCCACACTTATGGGCCTGAAGAATGTAGAGGAGCCTGGCTTGACCCAGGGTCAGTTCAATAGTTGTCGCTCGCCGATATCCGATTGACAACGATGTAGCCGGCGCCTTGATACCAATTACGAACCATGGTATTCCAACAATGTCAATGGCATATCTCCTACCCCCAGCCTCTCAACCTTCATCATCGCCAACACCCAATTCAGACTCGGAACCACCCACGAACGAAGATACACCAGTTGTTTGGCGTGGTCTTATGGTGCAAAAAGCCGTACAACAACTGTTATTTCAAACCGACTGGTCCGCTGCTATCTCTCAGAATACTTCTTCAGGCCTAGATATCCTTGTCATAGACCTACCTCCAGGAACAGGGGATATCCCACTCAGTGTCGGGCAGCTGGTTGATGTTGACAGTGAGTCCATGTTTCTTGGTTCTGCACCTATAAGCTAATCCCCTGATCTAGGTACTATAATAATCACGACTCCCGACATTCTTTCCCTTTCTGACGTTCGTCGAGGCGTCGCCATGTTTCGTAAACTCGAGATACCCCTTACTGGATTGGTAATTAACAATGCGTACTTCATCTGCCCGAACTGTACCGAACGACATTATCTGTTCGGTGGTAACCCAAACGACGAACGGAATATGTTTACCAAAGGGGTTAAAGCAATGGGGATGGAAGGTGACAAAATTGTCGGAGAACTTCCGCTAGTGGTGGACGTTGGGAGAGGAGGAGAGAGGGGAGTACCCTACGCTCTGAGTGGTCGGGGCGTGCTAGGAGAGGATGACGCTGGTAAGATGTGGCAAGAAGTCATGAAGACTATTGCGGAACGCATTTGGGGAGAAGTACGAGCTAGAACGGTGAAATAGAAGGCTGTAGCCCATTCAAGCCTTTGTTCACATTTATGAGCCAAGGTCGTGGTCAGCTGCATTTTCATTGCAATGCGCACATTAAGCCATAACGTTCATAGTCACTGATGATGGAATCCTCAAACAGGAAATGAATAGATGACGAAGGAATACATTGTACAAAGTTCCTCAACCACTTATTCATCCTCATCCTCCTCACCTTCACCTGTCGCATTCATATCCAACTTTCTCTTCCTACCAGGCATCTCCTTACCTGCGCCAAAACCAACACCTGCCTTCTTGCGGAGCACATCCAAATCCTGCTCCGCTTCTTCCGCCCACTCAAGAACCAAATGCCTTCCTAGCAAATGCGTATGACGAAGCGCGGCATAGGCATTCTCTGCTTCATGCCTCGATAGAAAATCAAGGAATGCAAACCCACGACTCCGCGAATCAAATTTCTTCGGTAAGCGTACGGATTTGAGTTGACCATGAGATCTAGGTGATGGATTAGATACACAATAAACGCAACAAGAATGGCCCATACCCAAACAAATCTCGAATATCCTTCTTCGTCGCCTCGAACGGAACGTTCTTGACGATCATTTTCGTCGTTCGGCTCTTCGAGCCACCATCTTTGCCTTTATCACTGTCCTCATCCGTACCACGCCCAGCGAATTTTATATGCAACGCATGCCCATCAAGGACGAATCCCTGCATACTTTTCATCGCCTTCTTCGCACCCTCGACATCCTTGAACCCAATGAACCCATAACCCATGCTCAACTTTCCATCAGGCTTCTTCGGATCTGGCTTCATCTGCACACGCGCAAATGCGAATGATGGAAGGTTTTGGAACATCTGATTCAACCGCTCTGTTGTAGTAGAGAACGCCAGGTTCTTGACGAAAAGTGTGGTACCAGCAGATAACGAAGGGGCTTCCTCATCTTCATTCGTCCGTTCAGCGACCTGTTCCGGGATTTTGACGGCATGAACAGGGATAACACCAGGAGTTGCCGAGTACATTGAGGATGCAGGTAGAGGTGCATCGTGGAAGATACCAATAGGAGCTTTCTCAAGGTAAATAACGGAATTGCCTAATCGTCGATAGGCTACTGCTCTGAAGCCCCGACTGGCTTCGTCTGGCTTCTCGAAATCGACAACCGCGATCGTTCCGGCTGGGGGTACTAACACTCGAGAAACTGACCCGTGAGGCTCGAACATTTCCCGTATTTGAGTATCAGAGGTACCATAAGGGATATTCTTGACCAAAATCGTGGTTTCTGACCGAGCGGTCCGGGGTGAAGAAAACGAAGAAAGGACAACACCGTTAGATTCGAGATAAGCTTTCGTTTCATTGATGATGTGCGTCTCTGCAAGGGCAAGTTTGACCGCAGGATTGGTAGATGAAGTTTGGTCCTCAGAGTCAGGATTGAGAATATCGGCTTTAGATATATTCATCCGGTCAGCAATAGACGAGGCCACAGCATCACTCTGCAGTGCGAATGAGCAGGTACACCAACAGGTAATATAAGGTCACACACATTCATGTATAGCATACTCCAATTGAACTCCTTCCCTGCCGTGGCTTTGCGTTTGGCGTTCTGTTCGTCCTTCAGACTTCGCTTTGCATCTCCACCTTCTTCAACTTCGAACCTGCCCTTCCGGTCAACTGCCGGAAGAATATGTACTAATCGACCTTGGAAGGATGTCTTATCAAGAACGTCATACGCAGTGACAGCATCAGCGGCTTTTGTAAATGTCACATAAGCAAGGCCTTTAGGCTGTCGTGTCGACGGATCGAGGGGTATGTGCACCTAGAAATGAAGAATGAGTAAGAAATCGCTATGAAGAATAGATGAGAGAATGGTTCAGAAAATATTTCTACTATCGGATTTCCACAGGAGGATCAACATTCTCGCAAGTCTGATGTCCCTATACAGATATTCATCCTTATATGAGCAAGAGGAAGTTATATTCACCTGAAGAAGGGTAAATGGTCAGCGGATATTCACAAAAGACATAAGGATTGCGAATGAAGGTTCAGAAAATATTTCTACTATCGGATTTCCACAAGAGGATCAACATGCCCGAAGGTCTGATGTCCCTATACTTGATTATCATCATGCGAGAGGATGAAATTTATATGTACCTGCACGAAGGAGGCGCGTTAGTTATCATGAAAGTTGCACGGCAGATAGAGAAGGGGAGCTGAGGAGACCGAGATATGAATAGCGCACACACCTGAGCTAATTCCCCGAATTCCCCAAACAGCGTCGAAAGATCCGATTCCGTACATGAAAATGCAAGATTGCGCACAAACAGTCTGGAAGTCCGAAGTATTGCTTCCTTCGTCGGATCTTTAGGTTCTTCGTCCTGCTTCGTTGCCGACTTTGACTGAGTCTCCATGAACGAGCAATTTCATTTGGGACGAAAAAAAAATACGCACTGCTTTCTCCATTTTCTGCGAGTCATCTTCGTCATCCGACTGGTGATAAGCCTTTTCTTTACTTTCGGTTTTTTTATTCGTTCTGCGACGCATCCACTCCATGTCGGATAGGCCTTCCTCCACAACAGGCTCGTCTTCGGCCATTGACGAAGGATCATCCAACTTTGTCGCGCTAGTGGAGGCTTCAGGTTGAACTTCATTTGCCCATGAAGGACCTTTCTTCGTGTGCATGACATCGAGGAATTCATCCAATTGAGAATCTTTTTTTGACTTTTCAGGCTTTGGATTAGAATCTAATGTTTTCTTCGATGCCTTGGTCAGCTTGACGGGTAGATCTTCAGCGTCAGTAATGTCAAGACGCGGTCGTTTGTTCGGTCTAGGCTTTGGGGCATCCTTAACACCCTATTGACTCCAAATCTCCAGTCAATAACACTGTAAAAGGTGAGAGCAGTAAAGCTGACCTCAACGATGTTCACATGTATCCTAGTGGAATCCACGAAAGTCTTGTCAAACCAATCTTTTGCTGCCAGAGCTTCCTCGTTGGTTTTATATCCGACGAATCCAAACCGCCGAGCAGTACCGTCATTTTTGAAGGCAACTTTCACATCTGTGAGTGTGCCTGTAGGAGCTCCCTTCTGCTCGAAATGTTGCTGAAGACGAGCAGGTGTGACATACGAAGGCAAGTTTTTGACTATGAGACGCGACATGGAAAAGAGAGGGCGAAAAAAAAGACTGTGGGAAAAATCAAAATTTAATGCTCGGCCCCTCGGCTTTATCATCCGAACAACTCTTCTAGGCAAACGACCACCTCTCACAAATGTCCTCTTCCTCTGTTCTCAGCGAAGAACGAGGCGCAAGAGGAATACCGAAGGCACCGTTTATTGTATGCTTCTGAGTTCGAGTTATAAAGCATTTACTTATTTACTACTACCTAGCAAGACGTCGAAAAGCATATCGGAGGTGCAGATGCAGAGGTCGAGGGACCTCTCAAAGCCATACAAGATGCCATATCGTACGCGGTTCTTCTCTTTCTACTCCCGATGTCGCGAAATTAACACTCATTTTCGGTTATAACGCAGAAAGTATCGTTACATGGACTCTAATCTGACGCAAAGGCGGCTGGGCTTGGAAGAGAAGATCCCTGATATCAAGAAAACCTTGAGCATGGTGGAATATATCCAGGAAAGACGAGTACGTTAATCGACCTCTGCGCAACGTGTTTACGAACTGAAGCTGAGCGTTAGGAAGGCAAGAGTTCGCAATCGGAAGATGATCTCGAAGATGATCTAGAAGACGAAGACTCAAACTCCAAGCCCCTCAAAACTACCTTTGAGCTCAACGATACGCTGTTCGCAGAAGCCGAGCTTGAGGACACGGATACTGTATATTTATGGCTAGGCGTAAGTATCCATATGACATGGCTCCGTCACTATACCGATCTTTCTTCCTCTTATCCGTGCTGTTGATCCTTCTCTAGGCCAACGTCATGCTCTCATACAAATTACCTGCCGCCATACAACTGCTGCGTTCAAAACTTGAAGCGGCAGAGGAGAACGTAGCAAGTTTAACAGAAGATCTCGAATTTTTGCGAGAACAGCTGACGATGATGGAGGTGAACATGGCTAGAGTGTATAATTGGGACGTCAAGAGGAGACGAGAACATAGAATAGCAGAGGAGCAAGGGGGAAAGAGTGCATCAGAAAAGGAAGGAGGTTAAATTCGAGTAGGTTTGGAAGTGACAATCGCGTTTGGCTGAGTATTTTGAGGGTTTTCACACCTTCGTGAGACTATGGAAATTATCCATGTGTGCGTTTTCGTGAAGGGAAATGGCCCCGAGTCCGTAATGATTCTTTCATTTTGGTCTCGCACAGTACAAATGTATTTCGTTCGGTGGGTACTTAATCTAAACTTCGTCCGTCCATTACCCAGGTCGCCCTTCACACTAACATAGGTCGTCGACTGCCTCCTTTCATAATTCGGAACGTCTTGTCGCAACGCATCATAAAAATCCTATGTAACCTTGCAAGAGTTGTATACTTGATTTAACGACTGCTTTTACCCTATGGTCATCCCTTGGCTTTCATCTTTCAACTTTTTCGTTATCGATCTTCTACAGTAATAGATCATATTTCTCAGCTAACTTCCAATCCATACTTCATACGTCGTTCAATTGTTTCTTTACGTAGATGCTTAGTTATCGTCTGATAACTATCTCACTCAATTATCGGACATACCGTTCCCAGCTGGACAGGTATAAATTGACACTCCAAGTTCAGTTCCTGCCCTCATTCCCTTGAGTTCCACCTGCAGACTAGTGGCAATAGGCAATCGTCTTCTCACTGGCAATCAGTGATCCAAGAAAAGACCACGCTCGGGTGAAAAAATGACAAGTCATATAGTAGACTTCTCGTCTAAAGACGTTTCTCCATCCCGAGAACTAAGCGTCGACGATCTTTCCGTGGGTCATGGTCGGAAGGTGGCTTTGGATGATCTGTACGACGACGATGGGACCATAGACCAGGTGTATCAAGCAAAGGCCCGGGTTCTGAACAATGCCATTCAAGAAATAGGCATGGGGAAGTATCAGATCTACTTGTTTTGTTGCGCTGGGTTTGGATGGTTCGCGTAAGTGTCGGAACTGAGCAGTCTGAGAATTATGCTAAACTCTTCCCTCAATCCCAGTGACAGTGTTTGGCCGGTAAGGATGAAAGCTCTGCCTCGATCTCTACACGGTTAACCAATTAACTTGTGTAGCTAATCACTGGTCTCATTCTTACCCCGGTCATCAACGAATTCAATTTCAACGGTCCGTTCCTCAGTCTTGCGGCAAACATCGGCCTTTTCGTTGGTGCCGTCGTTTGGAGTTTTGGTTGCGATATCTGGGGCAGAAGGTTCGTCTTTTTTACTCGCAGATACGGATCTACTTATGTTCATAAATCTTTAGATGGTCGTTTAATCTTACACTCCTCATCGCGGGAATATTTGGTCTCGCTGCTGGCGGTTCACAGAATTTTGTCACTCTTGCTTCATTAATCGCCACCCTCGGTGTCGGTGTCGGTGGTAATATGCCCGTCGATTCTGCTGTATTCCTTGGTATTCATGCTTCTGCCGTCCAACTGTCATTTTCATGACTGATTGACCCTCACAGACCTCGTACCCGGGACTCACCAATATCTTCTGACTGTCATGTCGATATGGTGGTGCTTGGGGCAACTCGTCGTAAGCCTGGTGAGTTGTAGCGCAGTTCATATCCGCTTTTCCGTCTTCTAACATGCTTGTTGGTTAGCTTGCATGGCCTCTGATAGCCAACTTTTCTTGCGCCTCTTCCGTGAATTGCACTCGGTCTGAGAATATGGGTTGGCGGTACCTCCTGTTCACACTCGGAGGTCTGACCCTGCTTTTATGGGGCATCCGCTTCTTCGTGTTTAAGTTGTTCGAAAGTCCTCGGTTCCTTGTCGGAATTGGGAAAGACGCCGAAGCGGTGGAAGTCATACGCAAGATTGCTGAATACAACTCCAAAACTTCGAACTTGACTGTGGACCAGCTAGTCAAGGCGGGTGGAGTGGATCCGGAGAAGACAGGTGTTGCCCAGAATGATCGGAGAGTTCTAAGTGCAAGTTCGGCACTTGGATGGAATCATGTCAAGGCCCTGTTTAGAACCAGAAAGCTTGCGTTCTCGACCTCTCTGTTAATTGCTTTGTGGGGTAGGTCTTGACAATGATTTGTGCATGCCCGGGGGAGCTCATAAACTTTGAACAGGTATCATTGGATTGGCCTCGACGTTATATAACAGCTTCTTGCCCTTCTTACTCGAAAGTCGCGGTAACGCTTACGGTGACGGCTCTCTCTACATCACATATCGAAATGTGAGGATCAACGTTTACCCATTAACTCTCCTGCAACTCACTCAACGTTGTAGACTTTCATTCTCAGCGTAATCGGTGTACCCGGAGCTTTTCTCGCGGGATGGGCAGTTGAACTTCCCTACGTAGGCCGCAAGGGCACGTTAGCAATATCATCGGGCGAGTAGTTGACTTTCTCTCATGGTTTTTCTTTATTCAACGACCCCTCGCGAAAGACAGGGCTCACTGGTGCCTTTCTTTTTGCAACCACCACCGCGCGGAGCTCTAATGCTCTGCTCGGATGGAACTGCGGATACACTTTTTTTAGTAACGTGAGTTCTTAGCTATGAGAGCACAATCGATGAAGCTCAACTTGATTTTTTTTTGTAGATCATGTACGGCGTATTGTACGCGATATCACCTGAAGTGTTTCCTGCCAAAGACCGGGGAACTGGAAACGGTCTGGTATCCTCTGCAACACGCATATTCAGCGTCATTGTATGTTCTGCGTTCCTTGATTTCCTTCTATCACTTTTCTGAACTTGTCGTAGGCACCTATCATTGCACTCTACGCTAATCTTGAGACAGCGACGCCCGTGTACATCTCCGGTGCACTTATCATTTTTGCTGGGTTCATGGCACTACTGCTTCCCTATGAACCTAGAGGAAAGGCCTCGATCTGAGTGTTCGGTAGGCTATAAAGGTATGGATCTTACTATAGGGAGTGCTGATTATGTAAAAGCGTAGCTAGAACAATGTATATACGTGTGATACATGCCTCTTTCTGAATCAAACTCAACTCTTTCATGGATAACTGTCGAACTTTTGTCATCATCGTGTTGTCACGTCTGAGGGACCACTGCAGCACTTTGCGAAAACCTTTCCCCGAGCGATGGCGATGGCGATGTCGTCACATAAATAAGTAATCCTCAAGAATGAAAACTGCTTGTGGTGGAGCTCAACGAGAGAGGCCAAGCCTGCGTTTTCTTGTGGTCTTTTTTGCTTCTTCTCTTCATCAACCGCAAGTAAGACTAGGACTAACAGTTGAGAACTGACCCTAGCTCAATGCGGTCCCGGGTCATGGTGTTTTTACCGGCGATAAAAGCCATCTACCCCCTTGCTTAAGCAGAAACAGATAAGCTGGACTTTAATGGGAGAACCGAGAGTCTCTGAACTGAGGTGATCAAGCAAATTTATTCCGAGTCCTCTTTCTAATCAAACACCAAGTTTTTAGCAATACATAGCAATAACAAAAGTTAAAAGAGCGTCGTAGAGTAGGCGTATAAGAACATGTGCTAATGATACAGTTGGGGTATGAATGATAAAAAAGAAACGTCATGTCAGAGCCACAAACAATCAAACCATATCAATGGAATTCCGGTGTATAGCGGCAGAATGCGCTTCAAAGGGATGTTGAGGAACGTCTGAAGACGTGGAATCCACCGCAGGGATAGACATAACAGAAGGATGGCGCACAGAGGATATCTCAATCCGAAGATCATGATCATCGTCATCGCGGGTGACAGCACGCGGAGGGATTGTCGGAGCGATAGTGTCAGTTGGCGATGGTTCCAAGTCAGAGAGTGCACCGCCAACGTCGGCCAGCGACATTGCACCATATGACAATTCACCGCTGAAAGACTTCTCCTTGAAACTCATCCCAGCTCCAGAGACGTCAGTGAAAGAGTCCAAGGAGTCGCGTTGCCGAGAGATCTTTTTGTGAACAAATACTGGGAATGATCCGCTCGGCCCAGCAGATGATTTTGATCTAAAAAAAACATAAGGTCAATGAAAGTTGCAGGCAAACGACAGAACGTTAAACTCACCCTGTGGAACTCCAAAGGCTCGATCCGAAAGAGCCACCAGTAGACAAGCCAACGCGCTTGGCGACGGAATCAATGGCAGCCCGATAGTTTTTCCGCGCTTCATCGGCGAAACCAAAGTAGGCGAAAAACACCAACGAACAGAACACAACGAACCATCGACTGGTCTCTAGAGAAATGGCAGTACCCTGGTTTAGGTGCCAAATGACTGACGGATACTGTCCGACTCGAGAGAAATCGGAATGAGTGTCGTCCCATCCCTTCCAAGGCTGAATTGGTTCTGACGTGACGTTGAGGTAAATGGACCAGCAACTGAGCGGAATGGTACAGAGGACTTCGGTGGCAGCCAAACACATCAAGCGGAAGTATCTATTTGAGTTGAGATTGTTGTTTGCGGACAACAGTTCCTTGAATTGAGCTCGGCGTTTGTTGAAGGATCTGATGCTCAAGACTGGATCGCAAATGAGCCACCAAGGTTAGATTTCGGCGAAAAAAAATACGTACTACAGTACACCGCTGAAACACATCCGATTGCGAGGGGCCAAGTGACATCGACAACGTATGCAACCCAAGTGTTGTAAGTGAAAGGATAGCAACCAATGTCTTCAAAGATGTTAAAACGGTGACCCTGGTCAATGTATTCTTTAGGTGACAGTTAGATACATACAACGAATGATAGTTCAGCAACGAAATTGACATACGCAAAACCATTTCGAGGACAGGTATCCCGATACCAATGCCCAAGTCAACCAAGACAGCACGACGCCGCTCCGACTTTGTGATCGTGACCGCATTGGCCGTTGCAATATAGTACAAACGCCGATTGATGCAAAGCGACGCAGCAGGAATAGCAACAGCAGAACCAATCATGAAGCGGGTAGCTTTGATAGGGAAATGAGGAAGGACTTTTTCGCGCAAGGTCCCAAAATGCTTACAGATGTCACACCAGACCGGAGCCCAGTTAATAACATTGCCAGTCCAGATGATCGAGTTGATAAATTGGTTGAGACAGGCCAGTCCCGTCCAAATCATGAAGAGACAGGTTCCTGTGTTCCAAGCTGTTGAAAGTTAAGGGAAAGGGCAACCAGGAGATGAGACGAAAACCTTACCTTCCAAATGCCACGGAAGGGGAATGATTGACAGTAAGAAGCCAAAGAAAGCAAACATGGTGAAGACCCAGTTGGGATAAGTCAAAACTTCCGAATCGCTATTCATGATGATAGTCCAAGGCGCCTGAACAGAGGTTTATTGGAGGAGCGTCCGCGAGATGTACAAAAAGGTGGAATTTAGCGGGTGGATCGACAGTGTAGAAATCATAACCCGCTATAAGAGCAAAAATTCCAAATTTCCCTCGTTATACAATTTTTGGGTATCCCCTTGTACTCGGCTACGACTGACGGTACGAGCGACCGTTTTTAGAACATTCATGACGGCCCAGATTAGGATGTTCATTTGACAATACTAAATTGGGCGTATCCCAATTTGGATGTAAGCTTGTTCTGTACCGAAAATGGAAATGACAGCGGGGTGGCATGATATTGGTGGAATATCCGATAGAAAACTTGGTAAATGATTGAGCACGTTGATTCAAACCAAAAAAAATCCAGCAATCAGCAAAGATAGTCGAGTTTATGAAGGGCAAGCCTCAGAAGGGTTGTGGCGGGAGCCATAAACGGAGATAAGATAACAATCGGTGATTGTGGAGGAGATGGGAATTTACTCGACCGGACGAAAGAATACAGTCACATGGTTGAAAATCAGAGAACTACGCGGTCCGGAAAACAATGTCCAAGCTGCCCTTGTTCAACTTCTACAAAGAGTAAAGTTTGTTTGACAATGTTTAGGACGCTAGAATGTCGCCACGAAAATTAGTGCTCACCTTGAATGATGTTTACCTTATTTTTGGCTCTAACTCTGTTTCGCTCTGTTCTTGTGTCCAAATACAAGGTCTCAACCTAGAATCTTCAAAGCGTTCAATTGCTAATGATGTTGCCACATGCGGGTGATTTCTGGTACTGAGAGAATGCTTGTAGTATGAATCTCTGTTCGTCTAAATATTTGCGTCCTTTCGGGAGATACAGATAACTAAACTTGACCAGGAAGATCGAGGGGAACGAGAGGAACAGAAGGAAAGCTGTAGAGCGCGCACACCTCTTTATAAACGCAACGGAGTTAGCCGAGCTCTATTGTCTTTCCGCGTGGGAGGGGCGCCTTTCGTTTGCTTTATTGTCCTTCTTTTGGCCAATCCCATAGCTCTGAGAGATTACACAACGATTTAAATTCATAGGGTAAGTACGGCAGATATGCTACATGTTCAAAAAAAGAGAGAGTAGGGCTACAAATGAGAAAGGGGAAGATGACCATAAGAGAATGTGAATAGAATGCATGGTAGAGATTGTGTGGTAAAGACATGGTCAGACAGTTTCTTGAACGACGGTCATATAGATAGCTTCGTTTGAAGGCGGATGATCACCTGCTCGCAGATACTTCCTCGCCTTACTAAAGGTAGGGGAAGCCGCCCTGCTCACAACGTTGAGCGCCTTCACACCTTCCGATACAGGATGGACGCTCGGCCCTCGAAAAGGGCGCGCATAATTCCTGACTCGCTCAGAAGACCCATCATGTTCGCCAAACACTGTATCTGAATAGGCAGGTGATTCGTGACCCACTCTGGGAGTAAAAGGCGGTGGCGAACATGGCGGCTGAGGCCACGGCGCATCAAAGATGGAGGAAATAGTTGACTGCACATCATCTGGAACACTCTGAGGAACGCCGAGTTTCGCTGGTACGCGCGGGGCCTGCGCAGTCTTGCTTGGAGACTTGTAAACAGAAGGTGGAGGAACGAGAGGAGACTGGAGTCCAAGCGTATGAGCAGTGGGGGAGTGCAGGTACTCCGCAGTATAGGCAGAAAATGCGACATCTTCTGGCGACGAAGAGACTCGGACCAAATCTGTGGGGGGAACGGAGGAGACTGGAGTCTTATCGTAGATTGGTGAAGGTGAGTGGCGCGAAGGGGTCGGGGACGAGGAATGGTTCACAGGCGATGTCCCTGAGCGCATAGTAGACGTCGGAGAACGAGGGATAGGTGACTTGGACTTCAAATCAATCATATCGTCCCAACCAGAAACCAAATCTTCTCCTGGTTCAACCATGGTCGAAGAAGGTTCTGCAGTGCGTTTTCTGATACTGTTGGATCGTCAGAATTCGAACGAGAATGAATGTTCGAATAAACTCACTGTAACGGTAGTAATGGTCTGCGAGAGATGCGCAGACTAGGTAAGCGAGGCTCGAAATTCTTGCATCGTTTCACTGCTGATGCATATACTTGTGGGGAGGACCTTATTACATCCCTGATATCTTCGCCTAATACAAGGGACAACCCAATGTACAGCCATGAGATCGAAGAGACGCTCCACCAAGCAAATTCAATAGGAACAATGCCCACATCAGACTTCACTATCGCGATGACAGTGAAATTTCTGTGAACCGCGGCCCAAGAGACCCAAGGGATGATATCAGAGCGGACAAAGTGCCCAAACAGAGTTACGATTGCTGTTACGCTTGCGATGATCATCACCGTAGAAGTACGGCGAGAGAAATCAGGGAACGATGTCATTGTGCTCGCTGAAGTGTGCGCGTCGAGACTCTTGAAGCCACGAGAAAATCTATGGAAGGCTCGAGCTGAAAGACCTCCATGTTAGAGACGACATTAGAGGCTTAGGAACAAGAATAGAACCCACTCGAAGATATGAAGGCGCCAACTCCGAGAAGCATAGGAGGAAGTAGCATTAAAACTATTGCTTCATTAGCTGGATAAATAGAGGCGCTGCAGCCGAAGTTTTCAACAATATTAAATCTGTGGTCCTGCACGATGAAGTCTGCACTCGAGTACGTATTAGTAGCTTTTCCATTGACGAGAATGCACTTGAACTTACGCAGACACATGTATACCACCGGAATAACAAAACAAAACAAAACATCGAGAATATACTGCAAACGTTTCGAAGCAGCTTTCTTCGCCTTATTACTCTCGTGAGCATGTGCGAGCCTAGTAGCTATGCAGATACATGCTCCTGGAATAGCAACCACAAGTCCCAAAAGCACTTTAGTCACTATCGAAAACCAAGATAACACATATAAGTATTCGCCTCTGCTTCAAATTGAAAAATAAAATCATACTCACCAAGATCGCACCAGCGAGGAACATGAATATCGGTATTGCCAGCCCAGATCAGACTGTTAATTCCCTGAATGAGATTGCACACCAGAAGCCAAAGAACTAGTGCAAGTTGCGCGACATCAGTACGAATCCGAGGGCCGCTCCCGAAAGCACCGAGAATGACAACGCAAAAGAAAGAAACAACGGGTAATGCAGCGAGCATGATGATGAACGAATATTAGTAGGTTAGGAAAGATCGGATGTAGATATCATTCAACAGAGATGGAAACCGGTAAAGGAGAAATAGAAAGACGAACACAATTCTTATAGCACAAGTGGGCAGGATAGTACAAGGACTTGACTTATCACCTTCAAATAATTGCAGTAGCATGAAAGGCGTAACTCTGGTTTCTCATCTACCAAAGATACAAGTTAACACCCATTTTCGAAAACAAGGCATTATTAGATTACCTACGGTTGAAATTAAGCGCATAAGGGGAAGCCGTTTGTGCATTGTTTTGCGGACAAACTAATGTTCAAAACAGGCATTCTCGAGACGCTATACAAACAACATAAGCGTAGCTCGTCCGGGAATGGAAAGTAGAAAGGGATCGCTTCTTTCGGAGCAGTGGCTGTGCGGAAATTTCATGTCAAAGTCGGATGTTTAAACCGAATATGTTCAGGTCTCTGGGACTAGTTGCGACCAAGCTAGGATCAACAGGGAATACGCCCGCTCTATAACAATTTCCGAATGTTCATGACTGTTTGAAATCGACCAGGACAGCGGCAATTCATTTCGAGGCAGATGACTCACGATCGTTGCTCGGACGCTCGCTAGTAAGCCACGACAAGTCCTCAACGGAAGTCTAGCTCGCTAGAGATACTTCAGCATACATGGTATGTTCGCCACATACATGCATCCTGAACGATGAGACAGGGTCAAAAAGGTGTCACAAGAAGATGAAATCTGGAACTCACTTTCCGAACTCACAGCTGAAGCCTGAAGCCCGAGGGCGTACGACTATGCCACATCCACTGGACATACATAATCTGGATCCCAGGTTTGAAGGTAAATCTCCTTAGGACCTCATATCGACTTCTGAGTTCTCGTGATTTCATCGGGACAAATGCTCAATTGATAGGTAGATTTTTTTTTGAGTGATGTTTTTGCCTGGTCAGGAAGCAACATGGTTATACTGTCTGCCACAATGAATTTGAGATCCGAAAGAAGCACGCTGATGACCAAGGTTTCCTGTATTTTATATCATGAGCGGAGACTTATACCACCATTCACCGACTGAATGAAATGAAGGAAACCTCACAGGATCTTACCTTATTTTACATTATGCACTACGATTTCGACCTGCACAGTACAAATTTGGACAAAAATAGACCGACTACAGTATAAGTGATGAAGAAAGAATGAGCGACAGACTTCGATATGCGGGCATATAAGTACAATGCGAATAACAAATCAGACGATACAAGGACATTAGATAGAGATCCTACCATAACAACGATATTAAAGAAACACAGTGACAATAACAGAACGAGAAAGCAACTAGGGCCGGTCCAGAAGAATCAATCCGAAGTTGACTTGAATACAAAGTTTCCACGGACAGAAGGTGAACATGCATTATAAAGCTGCAGAGCGGCATTCTCCAAGCCCATGAGGCGGATAAAGATTCGGAAACACCACCGGAAGGGATACGTCGCTGCATATACAGCATGCACGAAGACGAGCATAGGTAGAGTCATGAGTGATACTACTACAAAGAACGGTCGAAGAACGATCGGCGGCACATTGGATTCGGATGAGGGAGATTTAACGACGACTGTTTTCGGAGTGTTAGGATTAACGATGTTGATGCTTTTTCGGCGATTTGTACCAGTCTCCATTCCTTCGTAAATGGCTTCATGAATGGTCTCCAATTTCGTCAGGATTGGGGATGAGGGACCAGAATGATTAGACGAATGGAGATGCTTAAGTGTCAATGACGAGGAAGAAGCGTTCGGGGACAATATTTTGGGAGCGGACGATGATTTAGAGGGACGAGGGCCTAATAAAGAAGCTGGGAGTTGGAGAACATATTCCAACGCCTTTTCATGCTGCTTGGCCATCTTCTCAATGGGTTCTACCTGCTCGTCGACATAATCAAAAACCTCGTTCGTCTCCCTCTCCAGTTTCTTCTTCAATTTTGTCATCGACTTTTGCATCTCCTGCGTCTGCTCGTGTAATCTCTCCAATTGCTGCTTCATTTCGACGACGTCATCAGAAACCCCTTCCTTCACTGAGGAATGGTAATGTACGATATCGTGCAAGTCAGTGATGCGCTGGTCGAATCGTTGTATGAGGTGTGACCACGGTCGCACGCCAGTGGCGAGGACGAATAAACCGAGACTAAACCAGGAGAGGATGTCTTGACCTGTAATAGTGAATGTGACGTAACGGAGAAGGTAAGCACCAAGGAAGGGAGAGACGGTAGCAAACGAAAGGAAGCAAAACTCCAAGAATCGAAGTTCTGAGATAGCGCGCCTTGCATGGAAGTCTTCCGCAGCGGGCAGGCCACTTGAATGAGATCTGACTCGTGGTCGAGCATTATGGTATAAAGTCCAGGGAACTAGACGGAGGGTGAGCAGATGCAACTTAAGCAATGCATACGATCAGCGTACTTTCGATAATTTGGTGCAGATAAAAGACTAGGAGCATAACTAGGAGCAGATTCTTGATATGATCGCCCCCAGTGAGCCACTGCCCCACAGGCGAAACGAGTGCGGCGACGACTGCCAGATCAAATTCATACCAAGAACGAGCTCTGGCAGGTTGATGCGTCAACGGTCTGTGTCCAACATGTTCCGAGTTAGAGGAATAGCTTTGTCCTTCGTCATCCCTCTTGGGTTGAGTGAATCCAGACCGCCCGGGACTACCATTCCCTTCAGTTCTACTAGATTCTGACTCGGTTTCGTATTCTCCGTCGGTTAGTCCTGCCTCCTCGACCTCATCGTTATCACTGCCATGCGCATCCTGAGGTGACTGCATTTTCACTGACGAGTTTTTGCCCTTTTCGACAGAGGAGTTGTGATTCAGAGTTGACAAAGAATGAGCTCTGTCAAGAATGTTCATTCGACGCCGGAGAGTTACGCCAGTTTTAGAGATAGAAGCCGGCTTCGGGTCCTCCATTAAAGACGATATGAAAGAAAAAAAAAGGTGAAAGAAAGGAAGGAGAAGGCAAGCCTGGTTTAACAAGAGGGTTGCAGGTTATAGGATATATGTCATGTTTGGCACCGGCGCTGGCCAGGCGCCTAAATATCATTTCGCTTTGTTGAGCCAACATCAAGAGGACGCAGGCTTTATTCTCTTCTCCAGAAAAAAAAATGACCTTCGATACAGGGATGTTTTGCTCTTTGTGGACAATCAGTAGTCGTCCTCTTAACAGGACAGGTGCTCTTCGAAACCGGAAAAGACCCGGCAGTGGGACTTGTTCAAGCTCCCGCTGCAAAACTCGTCCACCGCGCGCAATATATATCACAAGTACCGGTAACTGTCCTCTTGACCATGAGGATTGCTTGATTCTCGGATTAATGCCAAATGGTCTTCCATCGAATTTGAGCGACACATTCACATGTTATTTCAAAGAATACTTTCTGTAGCATACCGTTCTCCTCTACTTGCATGCAGCCTTGTGCAGCCACCTCATTGAAGATTGCGCAGCAAGTTGATTACCTGTTCTATTGTACGTATACTATGTGTCGTCTGACGACCGAAGGCCTCCCGTTGCAACCTGTTGCCAGGTAATTCGTGTAGTGGCACAAGCAATTATCAAAGTTATCATCACACTCGCTGGCGTTACTCTATTTCTGGCATCTTCTGTGATTCTTTCTACCGCGCGGATGAAACCCCACGATTCCTCGTCTACTCCTCTGTATGTGTGGATGTCTCCACCAAATCAATAAAAACGACCAGCACAGGTCCAGGCAACGGAAAATGTATAAATGTTTCCTCCTTTTCAGGAAAACAAAGAGCATACTGCCTTCTTCTTCCTTCCCTCCCTTAGTCCGACATGCATTCGACATTCGTTAATCTCCTTTCCTCTGTCGTGCTAGCTACTGGCCTTCTCCGCGTCCATGCAGCTACCTACACCCAATCAACATCATACATAGGAAACGATTTCCTCAGCGGTGATTTCAATTTCTTCACGGCCGCTGACCCCACAGCAGGAAGAGTGTATGTCTTTCCGGTCTGCCTCGATCTATTGTATCTGTCTGATTTCAAGATAGAACCTATGTCGACCAAGCAACAGCATCCGCCGCCAACTTGACCTTTGCTACCGACGATGTCTTTATACTTCGTGCGGACGATACTACAGTCCTTACCGCAAGTGATCCGGGAAGGAACTCTGTTCGACTCGAATCCGTGCTTACTTTTGGGAGTCCATCAGCTATGGTGTACGTGTAGATCAGAACTGATCATTCATGTGTACTGAGATGTGATTCAGACTTGATGTCGCACATATGCCTGAAGGATGCGGGTGTGTTCTTTTATCCCTAGTTATCAAGGTTGGATTCTTAATCGGATCCTCTTAAGCACCTGGCCAGCCCTCTGGACATATGGTCCCAACTGGCCAAGTACAGGCGAGATAGACATAATGGAAGGAAAGTTCTTCTCCTGCGAAAAGCAGCGATTATGCAAGACTAAATAGAGACCACCTTCAGGTGTGAACAACCAAAACAATAACCAAGGCACTTTACATACAGGACCTTGTAAGCCACACTTTCTGGAGAGAGAATATCCAGGAGATTCACAGAGATCACAGCTTGCACCATGCCCGCCAGTCGTGACCAAACCGGTACCGTTCTCAATGACGACTGCGCTGCAGCTGACGATGGTAACGATGGTTGTGGTGTTGAGTTTGCTACCAACACATTTGGACCCAGCTTCAATGCTGCCGGGGGCGGATGGCATGTCTTATGTCTTTCACGTTCCGCGCTGTAAGATTGATTTTTCTCTGTAGGTTCGCAATGGAGAGAACGTCCACTTTCATCAGTATCTGGTTCTGGCCCCGTAGTTCTACCACAGTCCCAGCGGCTGTTTCAGGAGGAAATACTGAAGTGATCACCGACAACTGGGTGAGAGCAGGCACCTTCCGACTTTTGTCCCTTGGACTTACAGCATGTTCTTTCAGGGTACCCCCGTGGCTTATTTCCCTAATACTGACTGCAATATTGCTTCTGAGTTTGAGGCTCACAATTTCGTGATCAATCGTATGCTACTCTCTCTCCTCAAAATTTGCGTCCGTTTCAGCTTGATATATTCCTTTAGTCACATTCTGTGGCGATTGGGCAGGCATCGCTAGTGTGTGGGATCTTGCTTGCGCTGCTAGCACAGGGGTTTCTGATTGCAATGGTGAGTCTCCTCCTCGGGGATCATTCTTCTTCTGATCCTTGTTTGCCGGACAGACTACGTCAATGCAAACCCCTCAGCATTCAGCAATGCATACTTTGAAATCAATTCCGTCAGAATCTATGAATGAGCGGCTCGAAGTCGAGTATTTATTAAACCAGTGGTCAGTGTTGTAGTATATGTTCCCAAAAGCATTGTATTTAGAAGCATTGTACTTCTTAGCTGTGTGGTATGCGCAATTCTGAACCAAGATATTGTTCGCTCACTCGATAAATTCATTTGAGTTGCCTGGATTTCATATAGGCAGCATATAAAGTACAAGCATGTACGAAAACATGGACAAATGAAGGAATTCGAAAAGGTACAAGTTAACTCGCCAGATAAATTTCCGAGCTCTTCATGGATATCGATCTTCATCTTCTGCTAGGAGTGCCGCGATCTGGTCGTTCTCTGCCTTCAAAAGATCCATTAAATCCTCCAAGATCCAAACACCACCATCTGGACTGCCGTGGTTCTGAAGCGTCTCTTCATCGTCTGTCGCGATGTCGCTATCTTCACGGGAGATCCTGTTTGCAGAACTGACTTCGTTATCGCGTTGTTGATTTTCAGCCGATTCTCGGGCAATCAGATCGCGCACTGCTTCATCCAAAGCAATACAAGCAGCGAGAGAAGAGCACTCGGCATCGTCGAAAGATCGCGAGCGACGTATGACTCGAGTACGTGGTTCGCGAGCTCGTCGTACGCTGGGCTTATCGGAATTGAGGACGTTCGAGCTTCCTTGAGTGCGGGTGCAAGGGATAGTGGCGACGCTGGCCACGGGTCTTACAGTTCGTTTCGGAAAGCGGTGGAGGGACGCAGAAGCAGCAGGAACAGATTGTAAGTCTGTCAAGCGCGGACGAGGCTCTTGTCCAGAGACGGAAGAGACGGCGTGAGGTGGTTGTGATGATCCCTTCGAATTGTTGCCCGAGTTGCGATTTAGGAGGCTTCGCACCTTCTTCAAGAACAACTGTGAGTACCCTTTCTTCATTTTTGTCTCCACTCCTGCCGCGGCTTTGACCTCCTCATTTTCCGCAAGCCTGTTGAATCGTGCACGAGAGGGGAAAGAGTCGGCAGCGTCTGAATGCCTGACTCTGCGGGCGGGCGGTGTAAATGTGACAGTGGTGTAGGTATTTCCAACGGACGAGCAGAAAGTAACCTTGTCGGCGAAGCCCTCTCCAACACAAGCCATGTGGCGGTTGGAAGCTTTGTCATTGGGAACACGACGGGCATAAGTGAAGCGCGCGCGAGAGATAGAGTCAGATGAAGAGGGGAAGTGCACCGACATGATAAGATCACAAGCTGAACAGCGAGGAACAGCGAGCATAAACAGCCTGGGCTTATAAGAGTGATGATTGATTCCCCATTGAGTTTTCCGCGAACAATGAAAATCAAAGCCAAGGCCACGCGAGGGCCAAACTTGGTTTTCATTTTGTTCATTGTCCGCAAGATTAGCCATCCCATTTTGGTAGAAGTTCGAGAGCGTTATGTCCAGCTGAATAACGCCCCTCTTTCAAAAAAAGGCCACGACTTATGTTAGACTGCAGAGCTGCGCTAGCTCTGTCGTACCAGTTGTCTCTAAAATGTCGAGAGAGCACACCCCTATCTAGATACCTTCCGTGTCGAATGACTTGAACACGTCATATAGCGTAGTCAGCCTTTCAGCTAGCGTATCTAGCTTGGCAGCTGGTGTGGGATCACATTTCTGTGCGACGTATATGGATATTTGTGAGTTCCCTGTATTTTAATTTCTATTTTATCATCGTCAACTTATCTTAGTTATCGACTATAGATGGCCGCATTCTAAGCACATCGAGGAAAGACATCAGACTTGTTTGTCACTGACCGTTAGTATTGGATTTACTGTCTGCAACTCGATTGTCTTTAGTCTGAATTCATTGTAATACTCTCGTGTTATTCGTTAATCAAGGTGCGTATACTTATCTTGAGCTTAGGATAACTTCTGCGAATTCTCGACATTCCTTTGGACAGCCTAGTTGGATCCCGTTATCGGTGACGGTTGTAAGTTTTGTTAACACCTTGAGAGTATTGGCTCCGTCAATTTAACCGGATCTAATCTATAGGGTGTCCAGTATGAAAACACTGGGGCCGTAGGAGCTTGTTCTATTTCGAGTGGATTGGGACATTGCAGTAGGTGTTTCAACCTTCCTTCTCATGATTTTGCCTGTTTCCGTCGGTTCACTGAGCTTCAATCACGCATCTGCTCATTCCTTCGCAGTCGGTACATCAATGGAAACCCATATCTTTCATTACCTTCAATCTCGGCGTCCTCACCTGGAGTCGTTTCCAGGAGATCGATTGAAAATCGCTGCGCTTGCCTCTACGACGTTGGTGCCGTTGACTAGGTTAGGAATGGGATTGGCTACTATGTATTTTCGATGGACGGTGGGTATAATGCTCGATGTGGTGTTTTTGTTTGTGAGTGGCGTTGGGGTACGTTTCTGTTTTCTTTTGCTTTTCTGTCTTTTGGAGATACGAATGACTATTATGCATATATGCTATAGGTGACTCCTGTGCTCAGTCCTTCGGCCAAGCATATAGTTGGTGTGATGCATGGAAAGGGTGAAAAGGGACCACCGCCGTTCGCGTTGAAAGGTAAGCATGTGTAACATGTGTAACAAATTTTATGATTTTATCTAGCACTTTACGGACCTATTTTATCTCTCTCGCCGTGACAATTATCATGCCAATGATTGACATTGTTGGGCTGCTATGCACAAACTTGATTTTTGCCTCATCAGTGTGGATTGCATTTGGGTATGTGAATATTTGAATCTCGAAGTTGCAGAAATGGTGACGGCTGATTATATCTGCTTGGTTATACCTCCTGCTCGCTCAGACTCCTTTGGTGGACCATGACATATCCAGAGAGGATGCATCGAACATGCTTGGGGTAACTCTGAGAACGCGACACATAACACATAGCTGAGTAACAAGTATGAAAAATAAATATTGTATAGATACGTCCGAGATTCAAGCTACAGTTCGAATGATAAAAGACTGCGAGCGGCTGGAAGAAATAACGCACGAGCATTAGTAGCTTCCCTACAGCATACCACCCACACTGGTCATATCATTGCAGCACCAAACACGGTACCTCCAATCAAAGCAAGGACAGAAGGAACAGAATAACCGCCGAAACTGGTCATAGCACCGTTACCAGCACTCGACCCAGTCGCTGATGCACTAGTACTTGAACTTATATCGCTGGAGGTGATTGTCACCACAAGACCCGAAGAAGAAGAAGAGGTCGAGGTCGACGGGACGGCGGAAGTAACGAATGACGTTTCAGTACTGGTGCTCTGGGCCGTATCAGTGCTAACGCTGGTAGTAGAAAGCGAGGTAGAAGGAAGTGTCGTGGTGGATGTAGATGTAGATGCTGATTCGCTTTCAGGAGAGCTGGTAGACGATGAGATGGATGAGGCAGAGGTGACGGTGGTTACGGAGGTAATAATCGTAGAAGTTCCAGAACCAGTAGATGAACCTGATGTAGAGGAGCCCAAAGTAGTGGTCAACGAGGTTTCTGCCGTTGTGAGGGAGGTCACAGAAGTAGTGCTAGTTATTTGAGAGCTTGTTCTGTGAAGAGATAAATTTTCAAAATCAAACAGAAGCGCCTGCTAGAACGTACGTTGATTCGGACACGATGCTTGAGCTGACACTGGTGGAATCCTGAGCGAGGACAGATACAGCACCTAGAAGAAGCGCAGCTGGTAATTTGAAGAGCATTATGGTCGTATCCTGGTTGTACCTTGGGTAGAGAAGACCACAGAATCACACATGTTTTCACATCGTGGGGCAACCCTAGTTTAGGTGAATTGCTCGGTTTTTTTTCCACGCCACACTCGCGAATTGATTAACGTCTAAGGTATCTGCGATGCAGTTTTTCCAGTGCCGGAGCGGCGACCGCTGTAATGTTTCTACTTCTCTGATACTATATGACCGAAGTCGGTTGACTGATTCGTGGCGCACTTTACCTCTGTTCCCGTAATGAACCCAAGGTTCTCGAGCTACTGCAAACATAGCCTCTCGATGGCCTAGCTGGGCTATGACACTCAAACTTTGACAAAATACTTTACGTCGAAAAGTCCCGCGACTGGGACATCCCGGTCTTCGAGAGCGAAACTTACGGCCGACGTTCTGGTTCCGGATCATGCAATCCAATGCACAGAGCGAGATGCGTTTCAGTTATCAGGGGATGATTACCCATTTCCCCATGGCTTCGCATTTGAACATGTTCTTGTCATCGGTAGAAGTGACGGTGGAATTGTTTGCGAGGCTCCGAAGTATCCCAGTGTCAAGAAAATAGTCCTTTTTCTTTGCGTTATTGACTTATTGACGAGGTCATTCCTCGGGTGACCAAACTATACTTTTTCTCATATGGCCGCGGTGATCTTTGATCCCTAGAGTGTCAAAGACAAATCTGTTTGTCTTCAATTCGACGAATCATCTTTCGATGTTAATTATCACGGGATCGTCCGATCTTGGAGGTCCTGCTGTTCCTCTCCTTCAATGATCTATGCGTGCTCCTCGTTCACAGAGGAGAGATGGGAAAAGACAGAAAGATTGTATTGGGTGAACGTGATCGTTGGCCTAAAGCGGCGATCGTG
>MU790664.1:0-56441 GCA_027886635.1 Lentinula boryana
TACAAGCGCCTACAGCGCTAATGTACCTAAAAGGGAATGGGCGTCTAAAGTACTAAAAGAGAAATAATAAAAGGAAAAAGAGTCAATTCGTAACACTACGGTGGCTGTCACCAAGAAATTGGACAAGGGCAAAGGAAAGGAAGTGCCTACAGTTCCGTTGCAGCACCGGATTGCTACAACAGAAGCACAGATGACGATGGGAACTCCCATCCCATTGTCGCAAAGAATGTCCCCAATGGAAGGGGACTCGACTTCTCAAAACATCCTTGAGAATGCCAGAGCTTCGGGGTCTGGCCAAACTCTAATGTTGGGACAGGCAGGAACCTCGTCGTCGGGAGGTTCTGTGTCGACACCATTGCCTCCTCATGCAGGGGACAAACGGAAACGCGACTTCGCTACGACATCCGTCCCTCAATGAGGGACCATTTCCTACAACGACTTGTACGCTGAACCCACGGGGGAGGTACAATACTCTTACAAGGCGTATCAGATGGAGCATTACCTCACAGACATGGAGGACGATGACTCTGAACCTGATGCTCATCCCAATCGGTTGAAAGGGAAACAAAGAGAATTGCAAAACAAGACCAATAGGGAAGCTAGGCGGCAGATGGATGCCATGTCAGCTCAATGAGCTAAGGAGGAGGGACGATCTCCCCCCCCCCCCCCAAATGCTCTAAGAGCAGTAAGAATAAGGAATACAACGTTCTGCGTGGAATGGTCACTAAGCTGCCATTCCAAGTCCCGTCTTCTGTTGAGGAAGTCGAAAAAGTTATCAAGACTCTTGAAGAATCCAATAACATACGTCCCTGGCATCCTTTATGGAAAACCGTACATGGTATGATCGCCATGCATAAGCGGGCTCGCCATGTACCATGTGCTGAACGTTCAGTGATGGACGATGCAGTCATCGACAAATTCACCACTGTACCACAGTGGTATATAGCAGAGATGACTCGACAAGGTCACACTGTGCCCAAACTGTTCGAGCCTAAGCCTTTGCAAAAGAAGGCGAGACATGCCACAGCAGGTGCCTCATTGTATGAGGTAGGAACATCCAATGTTGCATCTGCTGGTGTTGCTACGGATGGCAAAGCAATGGCTGACGCTCCCACAATTGCCAGTGGAACAGTCATTGGGCGACTCCCCGCCGTACTTGAGCGTAGGGTTTGGCAAGGGCACCGAGAAAACGATTCCATCCTTCAGTGGGCGGATTCAATACTTCGTAGTCCGGTTTTGGATCGATTGAATGGGATGTTGGTTGAGTCCATACAAGGCTCCTCAACCACTAATACACGCAGCATTCGCGGGATGCTAGCAGTATTTCAACTATTACCCAACAATACGGGTACCGACGTACTAACAGATGGTGAATCTAATCTGTTAGTACATCTTCTATTGAGCAAACTCGCACTTGATCCCAATCGCTATGACGGGATCCTCCAATCGATGGGGCTGTTGCCTCATCGTACCTTCCGGCCTGGTCCACTGCCAGACTACTCGCGCACCTCACCGCCTACGGTGAGGCACATCGCACACGAACTGGCGATATGGGGATACACAACAGCCCAACTGCAGGATCTCGCGCTGTATCTGTTATGGTGGCTACATGGAGTTGCCACCTCCATGACTACTCGTTGGGTCGTCATCCAACAACAATTCGTGCACGTAGTGAACGATGTACTGGCACACCAGGTGTTCCAAGGGGTGCCTCGCACCACCATCGAGGTTGAGAACTATGTGTTCACCAATGGCTCACAGTCTAGCAATATCGGCAATGCTGGACGATTTGCTGATTATAGCGTGGTCCTCACATATGTGAGGCCTATCGCACAGCAACTGTCGCTCCCAGTTACGGGACAATTAGCGGCATCTATCCCCTCCGATGATTTACATCTGGATGGTGAGGCACCAAGTATCGTCAACTAGGACAATACTCAGTTCAATGCCGAAGGGGACCCCATCATTGACTATGGAGAGGACGATGGCATGAACATGGCTGGATAGACATATCCTTATACCTGTATTCACATAATACGGTCAGACTGCTGGGATCAGTCTAATGGGGGAGGGTGTAATGGGCCATTATCTATGCCCCTATTTCTTATCTTATCGTAATCTTATCATAGTCTCACGATGAACTGTATAGTTCATCTTTTATATACTATAGCATTAGATAAGCTAGGTAGACTATTTTCTACCTGTAAACGTACATATCAAGTTAATTCATAGACTCGTCGTGTTCATACAGAGTGAATTAAGTCATACAAGCTATAAGCTATCTGAAGCCCAACAGCTCCATAACCCATAACCATCCCTAGGACGGTTACAAGTGCTGTCGAAGTTGTTGGTCCAAAAACATTGGTTTGTCTTCGACCTCCTAAGGCTGAGATTGATTCTGAATATGGCGTGAATGATTGTGCATGGCGACGAAGGGATTTGGCTCTTCAGCAAGATTCAGTACATCTGAATTGTCAGTGGTTCTGGTGAGAGTTCTTGTCTGGTTCCATCATGCTTGTCGAGTCACTGGAGGCGCCATAGGATATGTAAAAAACAATAAGCGACAATAGCAAGAATCAGTTTAAATATACTGTCAAAACCATGCTGGTGAGGTTCTGTAGGGTCTTAGGTGAAGGGGGTTGAGTAGAATAGAATTCAATGAGTTTGGTCTTGATTGAGATGATGAACAACGACCTATGATCATTAATCGATATATAGAAAGATGAACTAAGAACCGTATCACCACTATCGGTAGTGCCCTTGCCTTGTCTTGCGGTTCCGTGAACGTTCAAGATGATGAGGAAAGACTAAGAAGTAAAGAACACATCTGGATATTGTCCGGTTATAATGTGAACAATGATGGAGAGAGATATAAGTCCGGACAGAGTTCAGCAATGATCTAAGTTGATATTTAAACTGGAGAACTATCTACAAGATGCTACAGTATTTATACCTTGTAATATAATTGTTAAAACTATGACAATAAGAGTACTAATCAAACCAACAAGAACCTGGATAGTTCCCAGTAATAGAAATAAAAGATAATTAAAGAACAATAGTGTGAGAATCACTCGTATCCAATAGTTCAAATACTTTGTGAGGTTTGATCACAGATAGAGGAGAAGCAAAAGTACAAAGTCAAAACATCGAATGATCAGGAGACCAATCGATGATTAAAGGCTTGGAAGCATACCTATAACATTGACTTCAGTTGACTTATACAGTCCATACTCAGTTGAGACATTATCCTTGCCTCACTTCGGATCAGATCCCTTGCTCCATCTGACTGCTTCTACTTGGGAATGCGGCTCTAACTAAGGTACTACTAATAGTGGTATCAACGTCTGATCACCTATCACTCTGCACTGCACCGCATTGCATCGGATGGTCCACTTGGCTGTATTCAGCATAACTCTAACAGGGTGTCTCTTGGCATTCTGAAAGTACCTCTGCTACCAAAGCAGCACAGGCTTTCTGGTCATCCTGGGGTTCTATCAGTGTAATTCATTGAAGCCTAGGCAACAGGTATTTTGTCTAGATGTAAACTACACAAAGTCAACTTGTACTTTGAATTGAATATCTTTCCTGCACCCTAGAGTAATTTGTGTTTGAGTGTGTGTGTGTGTGTGTTGGTTTTAGCTATATAGCATCTTCCTTTTAAATTCAGTACTCAGTCAGCATATCATTGTATTCCAATTAATAATTACTCTCTGAAAACTGGTGCAACATTGCTTCTAGAATACTGTATCCAGTCCTTTCCACATGCAAAATTGAGCAGGTCCAGGGTGCAGCTACCATTCTGAGAAATAATGACATGTGTAGGTGGAAACAAAAGGGTTGGACGGAATTTTGGTGGTATCCAGATGATAATAACAGAAAAGCCTAGGTCAGAGTGCAAGCCATGCAACCAGCCTTCATCATCAATGTGACAGGAATGAAAGGGGAAGTATTGGCTGATAAGGTAAGGATGAGAGTTCTGAGAGTGTTTGATTGGTTTGTAATTGCCAGATGTAGTATTAGAGCCTGTCAATGGTTTATCTACACAGTGAGAGATTATTTTGTGAGCATTAGAGATCTCACCTTGCATTATAGGTACAGCTCTCCTGTCATCTGGAGAAAAAGTGAATAAGGTGACTCCAGGTGAATGTCCCTGCAAAGGATCACCAATTGCTTCTCCTGTGTCTGCATGCCAAATTCTGATTGACATATCCTGCGATCCAGATACAATTCTCTTGCCATCTGGAGAAAAAGCAACTGAGTTGACTGAGTCTAAATGTCCCTGCAAAGGATCACCAATTGCTTCTCCTGTGTCTGCATCCCAAATTCTGATTGACCTATCCCACAATCCAGATACAATTCTCTTGCCATCTGGAGAAAAAGCAACTGAGTTGACTCCTTGTGAATGTCCCTGCAAAGGATCACCAATTGCTTCTCCTGTGTCTGCATGCCAAATTCTGATTGAATAGTCATCAGATCCAGATACAATTCTCTTGCCATCTGGAGAAAAAGCAACTGAGTTGACTCTTTGTGAATGTCCCTGCAAAGGATCACCAATTGCTTCTCCTGTGTATGCATTCCAAATTCTAATTGACCTATCCCATGATCCAGATACAATTCTCTTGCCATCTGGAGAAAAAGCAACTGAGTTGACTCCTTGTGAATGTCCCTGCAAAGGATCACCAATTGCTTCTCCTGTGTCTGCATCCCAAATTCTGATTGACCTATCCCCCGATCCAGATACAATTCTCTTGCCATCTGGAGAAAAAGCAACTGAGTTGACTCCTTGTGAATGTCCCTGCAAAGGATCACCAATTGCTTCTCCTGTGTCTGCATGCCAAATTCTGATTGACATATCCTGCGATCCAGATACAATTCTCTTGCCATCTGGAGAAAAAGCAACTGAGTTGACTTCTTCTGAATGTCCCTGCAAAGGATCACCAATTGCTTCTCCTGTGTCTGCATCCCAAATTCTGATTGACCTATCCCCCGATCCAGATACAATTCTCTTGCCATCTGGAGAAAAAGCAACTGAGTTGACTCTTTGTGAATGTCCCTGCAAAGGATCACCAATTGCTTCTCCTGTGTCTGCATTCCAAATTCTGATTGAGCTATCCCATGATCCAGATACAATTCTCTTGCCATCTGGAGAAAAAGCAACTGAGCTGACTCCATGTGAATGTCCCTGCAAAGGATCACCAATTGCTTCTCCTGTGTCTGCATTCCAAATTCTGATTGATTCATCCCGCGATCCAGATACAATTCTCTTGCCATCTGGAGAAAATGCAACTGCATCTATTCCCTGTGTATGACCCTTCAGTATGACTTGTTGATCTGGCCAATCATTTATCTGTCTGGAGAAAACTGCTCTTTGCTGTGGATTGCAACATTTCTCAAACACTGTGTGTAGTTTGGAAGATTTTGGAATAAATGGCATCCCTGATAAGTAAAGATGTGGAGTTGATGTAATGATTACTTTTCCAAAAACCTGTATGAAAACAAGAATGTCTGTCATAAGTTTCTTCAAATCAGAGTATTCCATCTTGCCCTATAACATTCTCAATAAACAAATACAGTCATTTCAATAATATCAACTAAATACCTGAAGATTGTCAAGAAAGGTCATTGTGTGTCTTGCAGTTCTTGATGCAATATGTATTTTTTTCATCAAGCCAAGAACTTCCATCCAGTATAGTGAATAGCCAGAAAAGAACTCCCCCAAGTCATGAACCCATAAATCACTTGGCTCTATGTTCTGAAGATGCAGATCCCACCAACAGCATGCATAAATTAACTCTGGTGTGAGTGTGTTTGATAACTTGGTTTCCAGATCCTTGATCTCAGAGTTCATGACATATGAGCTCTCCAGATTGCCCATATTGAAATGCAAATCTCGGAACATCACATGAAATGACCCTTTTGCTAATAGTTCATGTCCTTGTTGTAAGTCTACCCTGAACTTTTTACTCCGTTTTTCATCCAATAGGAAATCCAAGACTGATGTGTGTACTGGCCTCACCTGTGTATTATCCAAATTTGATATTCCTGTAAACAGAGATCCCAGGAATGACAATACACTGCTGACAGTATCCCTATCATCATCCTCAGTTTGCAGTCTCTGTAAGGTGGCCTGAGACAGAGGCTCAAAAGCTGCTAAAACTTGTGACATAATCAATCTGTATCCTGTCATGGCATCCTCATCATGGACATCCAAGGCATCATTGAAGATGAATTCATAAAGTTCATCAAGTACATGCAGGCTTTTTGAACTTGACTTGTTCAAATTCATGAAGTGCTCAAAACGCTTTGTGACAGAGATTCCTCCTTTGCTTTGACCTCTAATAAATGTACAGACAATGTCTGCCCATTGAAAAAATTCTCCAGCTCTTTCTGCAAGTATTTTGCATTGATGTTCCTCTAGTTTTCCTGAAGCTGTCTTTTTCATCATCCTAGAGCATACATATTTATAGATATCATCATTTGTGCCCTGGATATTACGCATATATTGGACTTGAATTGCTTGGGTATCCAAAGACTCTTGGCCCTGAAGGTATTCTATAACATCACTTTCTGAACGTGATGTTATCAAGACGTGGAAACCTTGAGGTAACTCATGCAACCTATTAAATAACAGAGAGAGCAATTTGTCTCTTGGACCATCTTCTTCTCTCTTCCCAGATTCATCCAGTGCATCAATTATAATAAGCACCTGCTGACCTGAATCAGCCATCACTTGAGCAGGATCAACAATCAGAGTTTTCCATAACTCTAGAATGCTGGTGCTCTCCAATACATTTGGATTGGCTTGAATTATGGCCAGCAATTTTGTTCCAATTTTAGCAAACTTGATGCCAAGCCTATATGCAATAGTGCGCAATGCATTGCTTGGAGTCCTAGCTGCTGCAAATGTGCGATTAAAGCCAAAAAATGCACCTAGCTGAAGCTCAAATTTTGAACCAATGGTGTGGCTGATGGTGGATTTCCCTGTTCCAGCCTCTCCACAAAGTAGAAGGGGCTTAGAACCATTTTGGGACATCCATTGAGAAATCTTCTCAATGATGTCTGTCCTGGTTCCCTCTAAACAGACCTTGTCTTTATCAAGCCAAGTACCAGTGACTGGTTTCAGCTTTTGTTCAAGTTTTTGTTGGATATCTTCCACAATGGTATGAATGCATTAGCCACAATGACCCCAAATTCAAATTGAATAAAGGCTGAATCTTACCAGGAGGAGATCCATTATAGTGGTTAAATGTGGGATTGTACATCTCAAAATGATGAGCTCCTGGGAAATTTCTGTATGTAACATGTTAGGAATATCAGAAGCATATTAGTGAACTACAAGCTCACTGGGTGGCCATTGCTTGTATTGGTTATTCAGATGTAACGGTAGAAAGTATGAAAGGGCACCAAGAGCTGTCATGCGTCCGAAAGTCCCTTCTTATAGAGGCTCGGGCAACAACCCCATGACAACATTGCATGTGGGCATTCAATAGTTGTATAATATCATGATGGAACCCTCGAGATTTGATGAATAATCATCCATCGATCCGGAATGAATGCAGAGCATGTCACAGGGTCCCAAGTATCATTTCGTGCAGGTGAACTTAGTTGAAAGGGCCACTTGCAGCAATAGATCATTTTGTGTCTCACGGTTGGACATTGTTCTCGAAACGTTACAATTTAGACCCTGGACAAGCCAAGTATGTTTCCCATTTTCAACATTCAAGAGCAATCTGGAATAAGGTAGAGCCGATCGAAAGCAGGAGGACAAGAGGGCAAGACAGGAGGCGAAGGGGAAGGGGAAGGGGAAGAGGGAGAGTGTAGTGTAGTGAAAAAGATGTACAAAAAAACAATCCTTGACCCGATCCGCGTCCTCCTGATCGTTCTTCGTTCCGTTCGTTCGGGGTGGATGTTCTTGATTTGACCAAATTCATGAAGCTGCCTGAACCTCAAAAACGGCGCTAGGCCACTGAGTGCACATGCTTTCTTGAGAAACTCATGCTATATTGAATAATCGTCAGAATCGGAAACGAACACGACGCAGAAAAAAAGATGATAGAAATGAATCACCTGTACGAATTCACTTGTTGTCGCCCAATTAGCCACATCCACACACACTAATAGACCGCCAAGAAACTCTTCCCCAGAATCATAAAAGCTGAACACCATAAAGCCGACTTCGTGACAACCGGTTTCGTCACCCAATCTTGTACGAAACTCGAAGGAGAAATTAGTTTATTGCAATAAGTACAGAAGTATATGAGTTGAGACACATCATATATATGTGCAGCATCGGAAAGATAGAAAGGCAACAGGGAGAATAACAGGCCTACTTTTCGAAACATAGCAAATTCATGGGGCAAACGAACGCAGTAGGTGGTAACGAATGTACGTAGTTGGTAGGAAGGGTGTATCAATATGGCTCTTGCGAATGAATTCGAAAAGATCGTGTGTGCGTTGTGCAGGAATGCGATAATTGTCCAGTAACTTATATATCTAGATAGCGTCTGAAGGAGATGAATATCGATACAAAGGAGTTTATCAGTCCAGAGAGCGTACTGCCTCGCTGCAGTGATAGGAGCTGGGAACGACGACGCATTTGGCGCACACACAGAGACGGTCCGACAATCGTCGTCTGAATTTCGACCTCTCTTCTCTCTTCGCTCGTTTATTTGCTGTTCCTTTATTTCGTGATGTTAGCAATACCGGCCAATGGGCTAAGGGTATGTAGATGATACCTATACTTCGTGTTTGTTGATCGTAACATTGTAAACGGTGGCATTGCAAAGCTGTTGATTGATAGATAGAAGAAGCGCTTACAGTTGAAGGTTGACGGCTGCGAGAGTTGACAGAAAGGTTTATGAGGGGAACGAAGAGATGGGCGAGAGAGAAAGCGCTGATGAGAGACACGAGGTCGACGACAATGGCTCATGGAAGTACAAGAGCCCAATGATCCAGTCCTTTTAATCGTGTTATCCAGCGGGAAAGTAACTTCCTTGATCTCCGTCATCTACCACAAGGGGTGTATTGAACGATTCATTACGTGCAGAATGATCGGTAGGTTGTGGCTGATGAAGCGGTGTCTCAACAGCAGGATGCGTCGTTCGGGTATCGGCACTGGTAAACGTCGTCGAACTGTCCATTCGGTTGAATACGAACTAACAACGCACGAACACGAAGATCAGATTTATCAGGATGGCACTCCGGTGAAGGAGTGAAAAAAAAGAACTTACTCCACCAAAGGGCCTCGAATAATCTACATGATCTCCTAAACTCAGCGAACTGTCATTCCCCGCATGAAGAACGGGATTAGCACTTGCTTCTCCCGCATAAGTGCTATGGGCCGGATTCAACAGACCATCCGTATAAGCTATGCGAGAATCATCTGTTAGCGCCGGCGAGGGTAAAGGTAAAGGCGGTTGCAAAAACGGCAAAACCGGTGGCTCTAAGGGAGCATCAGGCAAAGGGAGTGGGGGATTGAGCAAGGAGGACCGCGCAGGAAAGGTAAAATAAGTAGGATAATACGATGAAGAAGCAGGTGTAGTAGGAGCCGCTGTCGACGGTGAGCCTTGTATTGAACCTTGCGTTGAACTGTGTCCTCCACGAAGCCGCTCGATAAAGCCCTTCCTGAATGATTTGGGGGTCGTAGAACGCGATGGAGGTGCAGAGCGATCGTTGAACTTCAGCTTGGGTATAGAGACAGTCATCATTGGAGCTTGAGCCGTTTGATCTCCAAATTTCGTTGCATTTGAGTGTGAGTTCGATGATCCTGACCCTTCACCTGCTGAATTCGTGACGCGGTTATCATTCATCTTACCTTTGGTCGAGCTGATAGTCCCACTACTATTCGAACGTTCCTGGTTCAACAACGTCGAGTGTCCGTGCGAGGACAGTGGTTGAGGAGACATAGCTGATCCTATACCCACCATGGTCTCTGCGGCTTGGCCGAACCCAGGCATATTATGTCCTTGAGACCGAGACGACTGAATCGACGACGCATTATACGTAGATCCGGAACTCTCAGCAGACGCAGAAGGATGTTCATGACCACTTGAGCTCCCATGGTCATGCCCATGCCCACTAGAACTACCCTCTCCAAATCCAAAGCCGAACCCGGGCGCTGCTGTAGCGGGAGACACTGACATAGGTACATGCAGACCCGGATAATCTACATCCCCATCCTCGTCACTCAATGGCGAACGCCAAGCCGAAGAGGAAACAGTAGATGTGGTCCTATTAAGTGGCCGTGCACTACTGCCCCCGAGACTAAATCCGCGCGCGAGAACACCGACCTTCTTCCCTAAGGGTACTACACCCATTTGGTCCGTGTAAACAGGCCCGAGAGCTCGGTTTCCTCCTTGACTTCCATGTCCTCCGGCAGGAATTTGGCCTGAACGATTCCGTCTTACGCGTCCGCATATAAGGAAAACTGCGAAAGCGGCAGCTACAAGGGCTACTGCGCCACCGATCGTGGCACCGATAATGGCGCCAGTGTTTGTTGAGAAGTTGGTGCTAGAGGCTAAGGATGGAGTAAGAGAGGGTTTGATGACAGGTGTTGAGCTGGTGACGAGCGACGACGTGTGTTGAAGAGACGGGGTGTAGGTAAAGGTTGAGCGAGTAGTGGAGGGAGAGGGAGCAGCGTTAGAGCTTGAGGACAGGGTGAGGGTGAGGGATGAAGATGATATTAGTGAAGAGGTGAGTGCGGTTGAGGATGACGTGTGAGTCGAGGATGGTGATGTCGATGACAACAGAATAGTGGAGGAGGCGCTGATAGATGATGAGGATGCCGAAGTGGAGATTGGACTGGTGGAAGTCGTCATGAGTGAAGAGAAAGTTCTGATTGATTTGTGAGAAACAGTGGTGCATGATTGAATGTGAAACCTTACGATGAACTGGCGGATGCCGTAGAGGATGGAATGGAAGACGTGGATGAAGCCGAAGAGGATGTTGATATCAGCGTACTTGACAGGGAATCAGTAGACGCTGTCGAGGATGAGGTGGACGTCGGCACAAGCGTAGTTGTCGGAGAACTACTGAACGTTGTTGATAATGAAGTGGAAGTTGTCCTCGACGAAGAACTGATGAGCGTTGTTGACAGAATGGTTGACGAAGAACCAGAAGATGAAGTAGAGGTTGACATTAATGTGGATCTGGTTGAGGATGGGATAGAAGAAGCCGAGGTAGAAATCGAGGTCGGGTTCAAACTAGTCAGAGAGGTAGAAGTTAAAGCAGTCGATGTAGACGTTCTGGTTGAATTCGGACCAGACGTGCTGGCAGACACGCTGGTGCTTGTAGAGCTGGTAGTTGTGGCTGCGACGCCTGAAGAATTGGCAGGTCACTAAAATGAATTAAACATTTGAAATTTCATCACGTACTGGACATTGACGAAGCAGTCGAGACAGCTAGTTCTACTTCGCGAGAGTCGACATTCACCGAAGGAGAAATTACCGGTAGAATTTCAAGCTCGAGGTCAAGCGGTGACGATCGTTTAGATGGGTACCAAGTCTGGGGGGAAGGCACAGAGGGGTAGATGAATCTAAATTATCCGCACAACATTGCGTCAAAATTGAAGCTTTCATTCCAATTTTTACGTGAACTTACGATGATGAATGCCGCATTGTATGCAGACTTTGTTTCCCTGAGCGTTTTGCATGCAGACCATGTTTCTCTGAACGTTTTACTGGAGAACTACGATCGATAAAGTCGTCGTGTGTGACCAATTCTTCTGATTGCTCGACGCCGTGAACTCGGGGCCTCGCCCTTTCTCTTGTGTTCAAGGCCAGGTCCGGCTTTGAGACATTCTTAGCAATTTTCTCCCGCTGCTGCCTCCGCCTCAAGTATGACCTGTGTCCGCATGAGCTTTGAGCCGGACAGATCGACATCCAAGGCAAGCAAATTCTCTTTAAAGCTTTAGAGATAAACGTAAAGGGTATCAGTAACGACTGTGAGTTTCGTTGAGAGGAAAACAAGTAAAGACTGCAGGACGTTTGTGAATTTCCGCAAGTCAATTGCGTCTCCGTCGTTATAAAAAATTGGTGGAGATGAAAGAGGCAGAAGGAAGCTGGGAGGGCGTGGAGATTTGATCCTGGAGATGTATGAGCTTATCCAAGTGGCAAGTAAAGAGGTCCTGGACAGAAGATTGACGGCGACAACCCATGAAAGCTGGCCACGAAAGCTGGTAAAGGATCAAGTTAGAGAAAGACCATGCTCCTCGTCCCGTGATGGGAGACGTCGAATCTGTGGCGGCGGAGTGGAGTGTGGAGTAAGAGTCCGATCACACTCAACCAATTCCTTTCGCATTGTCCCCGGAATGGCCAAAATTTATTCTCACGCACACTCAAAATTTGGTATGTCAACCCGACGCTTCGCTTCTGTTGTACTCCAAGAGAACATGAAAATTTCAGAAAATTAGCTCTTTGTGCTCCTGCGCAATGTTGAAAACAGCACCAAAAAATGCACCTCTGGGGGACTAGTATCGGTTTCAATAGCAACGAAATAATGTTACCATCTCGAAGTTTTTTTATAAACTTATCATATCAAGAACCTAGATCAGATTACATTTGCGTTGGTGGCTTTGTTTGTGTTGGTGGCTTCGACCTGGCTTCGATACACCAAATCGATTCCCTTCGTCGTCTTTTCGGGATCCCGGGTAACCAGTCGTCCGAGAGAGGTACTTGAAGTATGTGAAATCATTGCCCCAAAGCCCAATACTCTACAACGAAGGAAGGTTCCAAGAAAAGTTCTTCGAAAAACTGTATTGGTTGTCTGGAATAAAATAATGCGATAAATCCTTCCATTCAAATCATATTTCGAGTGCCTGAAACATAGAAACAAAAAATATCTCCACATGCTACCTTACGCTGGACGAAACCGGCATTGAATGGAACACGTACAAGTTTCTGTTCAAGGATCTTGCGTTTAAATCGTGTCAGAAGAATCCCACTTCGACGTTAATACAACAGAGCTGCGTGTGCGACATTGATGCGCCCGAGATTTGAAAGGAAGACCCAGTGTAGTAGCAAAGAAAAAACGCACGTTGATTGGGGCAAAAAAAATAGGAGAATAAACGGAACTCGACAGGCTGATGAGTAAACTGTGACATTCGAAGCTTGGAGACTTGCACATAGGGGGGGGGTCGATCAAAAGCCCAAAAAGGACGTAAGATGCCTCTAAAGATACCTGCTGTGACTGTACTCTCAACCAGCATACTCTCCTCTATAGTATAAGCTCTACTACAACGTAATAAGTAGATAGTGACAAAAGATATTTTGAAGGACGGAATTTTCATGATGCCAATTCGCGAGGCCTAGGGAGAAAGAATTGAAGCTTTGAGAAGGCAAGGGATGGGATGACAAGCGAGAGCTCAATTCAAGATCCTTCAGGCTGTAGTGTTCCTGTCAAGGACTGGAACGGATAAAGAAATTAAGGTCTTAGGCCTTAGGGCAAACACTGGTCCAAAGGAGGGTAATTGTATCGCAGAATCACAGAATAACTTGCTTTGCATACATATAACATGCTCTTGATCACTTTTCAGGCTCAGGAAGCATCACCATTGGATTTGAAACAAAAAAGAACCCTAGTTACATCAGAATTATGACACCACACCTGGTAAGATGTTTCTTGCCACTCAGGAGCATTTTCAGGAAGATTCTCTTCAACAACAGTTGAAAGATATTGCAAAAAGAGCCCTTCCTGACTGAATACTCAGTAAATCTTCATGGTTCTGGAAAGGGTCACCACCATCTGAATCAAATCCCTCCCTCATATCAAGGGTCCAGGGGTCCATGAGCTAGCTCATCAACGTCCCCTTGCAACATCCCAGTCTCTTTGAATAGAAGACCGTGACTGCTCGCTCAAAATGCCACCTCATCTGAAAATAGGTCCCAGGAATTTTGGACATTCTCAATAGGCTCGGGAGGTGAATCAAGAGGTATCGGATTGCCAGATATATGATATGACTCAGGTAAATGAGTAAAAACAAATTGGGCGTAGTGAGACAGAAAGAAAGTACGGAAACATCACAGCCATGTGAATATGCTATGCTACATAATATGATCAATTATGGTACAAAAAGTTCCTACATAGTTCTCCTACCTCGACGTACCCGAGTACTGCGTCACCCTAACACTGGAAGAAAGTTTGAATCTGGATTACTGACTGAAACACGCTCAGAGGGCTGCGTAGCAACTTGTTCGTCTTGCACATCAAGTATGTGTGCAGCACCCTCTAAATTAGAGAGTTCTGCAATGCTTCCCTCTACAATACTACCAATATCCACTCCGAGTCCGACACGAACGATGAGAAGGCTTTGAGCAATCCCCTAGGGAAAAGGCTAAGAACATAACACAAACATAGAATTGATGAAACGTACTTACAACAATCTGAATCTGTATGTTAAACATTATGTTGAACATCAGTACTTGCGAGAATCCATGACTGGGTAATGCGAAGTTCAATGCTGTCACGATCAGAACGAGAGGATAGAGTAATCCAGACTCAAGACTGTACACGCATTAGTTCCTCTGAGATTCGACGGATGCATATTTGAAAGGGAGTCTTAACTTACATGCTGGCCATTATCACTTGGTACCGCGAATGGACCTTTGAGCCAAGCATAATTTTTGATTCACGACTTATATACCAGATGCGCCCGGCTTTGCACCCAAGGAGTTATGGTCAGTGCAAAGGACAACGACATGTAGACGGAGCCACCTTACCAGTTACCGTTGTCAGGTACAAGTTTTCGACTAGAGTGATAAGCATGAACAACAAGTAGAAGTTCCAATCTATGAGAGCTGCTATTCCAATTCCTGTGACATGATGAGGGGGGTAAGTTGTGGATTACCGGTAAGTTTGACTCACCGAAATTTGCCAACAAGCCTAGTATTGGAGGATACAGAATGGATTTACGTGGTGTCCAGATATGATAGCATCGATAAATCTGCCGTGAGTATGTCAAGACAATGCACAGGCGGAGCATTGATTTGTTCAATTACTTACTAGTAGGGCGTCAGCGATAAGGCTAGGCAGAGCAGGAATACTACTTAGCGATACAGTCAATAGTTGGAATAAGTTGACTTACTTCGCAAAACAATGGAGCCCGATGATTATATAGACCGGAGTTATATTTGAGTACTTGATTCCGGAAGTATCTAATCCTACAAATACAAGGCGCACTATTGCTGATGCAGTACAAATGATGAACAGCAGGGTCAACACAAGTAGATGTATTGTTTTGTCGTATAAACGACGTTTCCTGGCGAATATGATACCGATGGCAACCCCGAAGAGAGATATGTGAATTCCTAGATATGCACTGGGTGAGATACAATGCGTGTGAGTCCTTGAAATCATTTCGCACCGTAAAGAAACAAGTGAGCCTATACATCAAGGATATCAAGTTTGCCAACCATAAATAGACGAAGCAGAGATCACATACAATGGCTGGGTAGAAAGTCAGAGCATCACTTTCCCGGGTGGTCCACGTCCTAGAGATAACATTGGGAGCCATAGTGATTTCGAAAATTCTGTGGTGTTATGATCTTTTACTTTATGTGCTGCAAGTTGAAGCTAAAGTCTCATTAGCTCTATGACTTCAATTTTGTATACCGGAGAAATCGTTGCGCCGCTGAGCATGACGTGGATTGAATCAGTGGAGGAACAGGCTTTTAGAGAATATATGTAAGTGGAGGACTGTGGAGGATTGCTTTTTCGAACGAGGGGTTTGTCTAGCCGACAATAGCTGTGCGCACTGGGATTGGTGGCTTAGCTTTGGATTGAATGCAGGGAGTATCAGAAAGTATTCAATCATTGATAAGTTCCCGTTCTATTAGAAATGGGGCTTAGCCTATTTTGAACTAGGACTAAGCCTAATGAGATTTAATGAATATTCTACGATAACGAAGATGACGAACTTCCGACTCGACTTTAAAGCAAGAAGGTGAATATATTTAGTAGCGACAGTTGGCACAGGTTAGTGAAAGAAATTGTTACTTCGATGTTTCCATTCAGATTATAGATAGGTTCAGATGTTGACCCAAGGTCCACTCTGAGATCAGGTGGAACAGTGCTGACAGCTGCAGCATTATCATGAGCAAGGCATCTGAGTTGCACTACACTTGCTCTCTATCTTTCGTTGGATAGGGAGGTAAAAGGAGCGGAGAGGGAATACATTTCTGCATTACGTGGCCTGAGCCAAGGCAGCAGTCTGAGTTGGGCGCTTACTGCTGTGTTGTATCATATTTGCACTCGAGGTTCCTTGCATTTTGTTTCTTCAAACGCGTTCACCGGTCACCATCCAAATTTTACTGCCAGATCGTTAAGCTCGGAGAGATATAGTCATGGTCAATAATTACAAGTGCTGCTCAATCTTATAACCAGCCAAAACGACTCAGGAAGTAAAATGTGATACTGTGTACGGCATCCGAATATTCCCCATTGTTCTCTCTCAATGAACAATGCTCAACAAATTACAATGCGCTTTATTGTAACCATTTTTAAATGGATTCTGGACACTTTGCTGTATAAAAGCTGCATTACTTGGGCCGTTGAGAACCCATCTCATCTCGTTCGCCTCGGTGTCTAGGTCTTCAATCAATCTCAACTTGTTTTTGTTCTATCATCTGTTTCTCCGCTCGTGACTCGCCACTGTATCCATATCGAATCTTTTTAACGTCCTCCTGGTACGAACCTGTGCTTCCTGATCTCCTACTCGCAATAAGCTGACCTTTTTCCCGTAGATCTACGTCTCTTCATCGCAGAGCGATATCCCTGCAGCCAATAAGATCTACGTTTACTACCTTCACGCAGAACCTCAGAACTATAATGTCTTTTTCCACCGGAAACTCAGCCTCGACCACCCTCTACCAGCTCGTGACATACCTCACCCGTCCTCTAATCGAAATTTATCCCGCGCAAACCATTTTGCAGCTGCAATTTTTCTTGCACGCAAACCTAGCATCTCAATTTCTGTCTCCTGAGACTGTCTCTCTATCACCTTTCACCTTACTCCTTACGCCTATGTGTTTACCTCCTACACCTGTATACACCGCTTGTCTGCAGGCTGGTATAGCGTGGCCTCAATGGATCCGTGCTCTAGGTGGAAAGGCTCTGTATGTTTTCGTGATGGACGGCAATTTGAAGGTTCGCACTGGTGAAGTTGATAATGCTGTGACGTTCTGGTCTGCGAAACCTTCAGAATCGTCGGCTCCCCCCACGTCGAAGATCCAAACCCAAATCAGCAGTGATGAGGATCAGTCACCAATGACGCTGAAGCTGCAGGCGACGCTTGACTCCGTCCGGTCTCGTAGTTCCCCTGCGGTGAAACCCAGGAAGTCCGCACTTCTCACTTCCTCCGGCCTTTTCAACAGTATTAGAACTGCTGTTAATGATTCAGACTCGGAATCCGACACGGAATCAACTGCTTCGTCGTCTCTGTTCTCAGAAACTTCTTCCATAGAGTCCATGTCTTCTCTTTCTTCTACGGCGTCTTCTCCTGTCTCCAAATCGTCCAACCTTTCTCTCCCTCTTGAAATTCCCGCCTCATCCAAGGTGCCCGTCTATGTCCCTCGTGGACGCCGTGCGGCTCCGTCTCTAGCACCAGCCCAGATGAATGACCCTACCTCTCACCATCATCTCTCCCGTTCTCAACGCCGCCTCGCGCGTTCCACCGTTGATAAGGGCAAGGTCGATACTTGTCGGTATACTTATCAAGGTGGTCAGACCTTAGTCATGACGGGCGGCGTTATGCTTGGAGGTGTGAAATCTGCGGGCACTGACAATGCCGCAAAAGCCACCAAACCTCGTACCAGCACGATTCGGACACCTCAGAGTGTCTCTACGACCAATTCTCAGAATATAAGGAAAGGGCCTGATTCATCAAAGAACTGGCGCGCTCGTGTTTAAATGCTTCGTTACCCGACGAGCTCAATGTTAGATATCTTCTCGCTTTTCACGGTTCACCTTCTCTGTGTATCATACTTGTGTCATCATCTCCTAGATCGGAGACGGGTGCCTATATTCTTTGAACATCTGTAGCATTGTCTTGTATTCTGTATCGTAAATACTCTATCCTCATGTCGCAACGTCGTTCATAATCACATTCTTCCACAAACCACAGTCCCCCATCTTAACTCAACTCAACTACCCAAACTGATCAACATAGCTTCACTCGCCCCAACTTTCACTGTAATTGAACCATCCCTTGTTGACCTTGGCACCTGCACAGTTCCCGGAACAGACTCAACCCGCTGTGGAAGTCCCTGTGTTGTATAATTCCACATTATTCCTCCAAACGTCAGATCGTTGTCAGCGGAAGCTCCGTTAGGTGCGGTGAGTGTCCTCGTATTGACCGAGTGTGACGAGCTCGACTGTCCCGTCTTTAGAGGGAGGTCGATTCGAAAGACAACACTCGGACGGGGATACGGCGTGGTACCGTTCCATTCGTTGAAATTGATTAATACGATACGCGCCAGTAAAGACGATTCGTAGACCGCGTATGCACTTATTTTCTCGGAAGTCAGAACTTGAGCGGGCGCGTCCTGAGTATTCGTGGAAACGGTGGTGTTTGCGCCCGGATTGGGATCGGAAGTGGTGTTCCCCAAAGGCGCGGAGATATTGTTACTGACTACGATATTGAGCGGGGCGATTTGGATAGGGCCTTGATGCGATCCGATGGCTTCAGCAGCGAACTTCAGGCCGTACCAGGGGGAGCGAACCTTTGGCTGGGAGTTGTCTGTGGCAACAGGTTGCCAGGCGGCCTAAGGTGGTAGAGTTGAAATCAGTTATGGATATGCTTCTGGAATGGGGTCTATATACGTAGCCAAAAGTTGTGCCTTGGTGAAGATATATCCGGTTGATGTTCTATAGATGGAAATTTTGATTAGCTTCAATACCGCCCTCAAGGAGAATCTTACCAAAGAAGCGCCATATAGAATGTAATCTATGGTCCATAAAGCGGAGCCTAGGACCCCCTCTGAAGGAAGAATTAATTCGACTACATGAACAATTCAGAGCACATCTTACTCACCAAATTGATCCATATTCAAATTCGTGAAATCAATATTGGTTTCCCCAAGATTGAATACTATCTTCTCCGTCGAAGGCGAAGAACCCAGAAAAGCAATGTCGTCCTTCACCTGAGAGAGATTCGCGACAATTGCAGTATGATTCATGAATGTATCTGAGTTGAAGTTGCTCAGTTCAAGATATGCTACCTTGTAAGAAGAACGCACTCCCAAGATTCACCCAAGGGGCAGATCCTGCAGGGTAACTAACAAATCAAATCTTCAGTAGTGTTCATTTATTAGAGTTCTTTGGGCTTACTTATGAAGTGATACGCTCTTCAGTGTATGGTTATCGTTGACACCGGCATTGAATGCTGTCTCTCTAGTACAAGGTCTGATCAATGTATGATCTCGGCGAAGCATTCGCATACGTACGTCGTCCAGGCTGTATTCGCACCTAGGCCAGAAAATGCTAACCCTTGGAACCACTTCTTAGTCAAATCGAGCCCAAATGGGATGAGCGCCCCTTGCACTACGGCTGAATTGAACGCTTTCCATCTAGCAGCATAGTCTACAACAGTCCAAGTTGCTGGCACCACACCTTGTCCGACATACAAGTCCTAGTAGAGATTCATAATGAACATTCAGAACGTACGTTCAAACTGGAGTCGCTGATACCTCCTCATTGCCAATCTCGAAAGCCTCCAGTCTATCACCTCCAATAGCTTCCAGGGCCCATTGTGCACCCTGTATCGTGTTATTTATTGCTAGAGAATCATTCCGCATGAGCGGTAAGTCAAAGATGAACTTGACGCCAGAAGGGAAGTTTGCTTCATCAAAACATTGTTGGAACCATTTCTGGTTTAAAGTGACGTTCAAAGGAATTCCATTGGCGCCTGACACTTGCGAGATTGTCGTGTTCTGAGAGGGCACGTACGTTGTACGGTCTGCAGAAGTACCTCCTATGCGGATCTCTGGCGCAATAGAGGTGGATTCTTTCAAAGATGAAAGCAGGTTTCTTGAGAATATGTTGGGTAGTTCTCCATCAGATCCGGTACGTGTGTAGTCCTGAAAAAAGTGGATGGCGATAGAGAGAGAGACGAAGTTGTTGGCCACAGGCTTGGAAGCATATTCAGAAGGATTCGTAGGCGGAGTGATCAGAACTTGAGCCGTAGTCCAAGGTACAAAATATGGTAGAATGCCCAGTAAGCACGTTGTACACGCTGATAGTTGCTTCATCGCAGTGCTGGAAAACGGAACACGACCAATGTAAGCGCATCAGTTATTCTTCACCTATTTATGTCTTTTTGTTCAACATCGTCACGCAGATGCCACCTTGCGTCGTTGTTGCAACGATTAACGCTGTTGGGACATGTGATAGACTCATTGAAAGCATGAGGTTGAGGGCAATTGATAGATATTTGTGGTGATCTCCCCATCGATATTGCGTCACGCGTACGAAAGCCACGTGAGGAACTTCGACACGACTTTGAAGATTAGGGCATAAAAATCGTACGCTCTATGCAATCACTCAAAATTCCTTTGACGGCTTCCTCGGACCTCGGACCTCCTGGAAGCGGCCTGTCAGATGCCTGAATGCATGTTACCGTGATTCAGAAAGGTGAATGGTACCACATCCGGCTGCTGATTTTTGTGCAGTCTACTTTTATCTGCGCGAAATTGAGCTTCATGAGAAGCGCTGTAGTACCTTTTCTCTTGTTAGTCAAGATCTCTGATCTCTTGTGATTGCGATTACAGCAGGTACTATGGCCTCAAATGCTCTTTTAATGGAGTGCGACTCTTGCTCCCATTCGTCCTTCGTGTCGTTCTTCAGGCTGTATGTACCTTTATCATCTCTCCATTGTTTTTGGACATTCTACGCCGTAACACCACCTCGGTCCATCATCCGATTCTCAAATACCAGCATGAACGAGCTCAATTTTGAACGGAGATCGGACATTCTAGATTAAAAGGTGAGAATTGCGATAGAATCCTTGTGAGGTTCTTGCTCTTCTCTTCATAGTCTGTTGCGTACTGAATAAGACTAGGCTACATGGACGACTCTTTCCAGGAGTGTTGCTTTGTGAGCCTCCGTCACTTGCTCTGACGCTGTAAGAATAGAAAGCCTGATGTGAAGAATTGACAAGAAGGTTTGTGGATAGAACAGATGACCTGTGGGTAGATGCGGACACTTCGGGAACTTGGAAGGAAAGTGAACTTTATCAGCACGGTATCAGAGTGTACTGCATAGTGCTGACTGTCCGTTGTGGCATTTCCACTTTTTCCCGTTACATAAAGGACGCCGAAGAGCTCTAAAAAGTAAGTGGCGCTAAATTATCCAGTCATTTACAACATTGTCTCGATCCAGACTTGAAATACATACAGTCACCGCTCTTCAGGTCATGGTACAGCATCATTTTTGGGAACGAAACTGACGAGAGAAACACAGCGAGTTAAGATAGCTCATTTCTTGATAATGTATGATGTTGCAATGAGCGAGCGAGTGAACTGGTTCGCATTCTTTCGATAGAGTCTCGGATATCAGACGCTACATCTTGGTTATGAGCCAGAACCAAGTTGGTGCAAATTTGTATCGCTTGTAATCACGTCCACTACGCTTCCAGGATTCCTGGCACTTCTGGCAATCACTGCCGGAAAGAGCTCTTCCCCTTTGAAAAAAATGCTGAGGGCTATCAACAAATCAGTGAGCTGCTTAGATCGCATTCAGTACAGACAACTTCGAAAAACTCTCAACACTGTTTTGACTGATATCTACCAGTCAACAGTGAAAAAGAAATAAACATATACAATCGATGTGCCAGTGTGCATCAATCTTTCGACCATCAACCTTTGGATGAAACTCTGAAACACATCATGCATGCAGCGCTGCTCAATTTCTAAGCCTAGAACGAATACTCTGCGATTGAAATCTCAAGAAAACAGTCCAACAGAATAGCCTCGACCACTGGGCTGAGGTTCAACCAGTCGGTAAGCTGTATCTCGCTCTCATCCATATCAATATCACGAATTTTTCCTACCTTAGTTCTTGTGCTTCTACAATATCTGTTGTATGTGCGTCTAAAGCTTTGACCTGGGACGAATAATGTTTTCCAGTGAGTCTGCAAATCCAGATTCAAACACCAAACCGAGCCAGCGTTTCAAGCTTCAAAGCGCTTGAGGTATTTTACTCTCCTATTCTGTAGATGTCTATGCAAGAACATCAGATGCTTCTAGAAAATATCTGCCAAGCCTCACTCAAAAATAATCATCACCAGAAATCAATCCTAACAGCATCTGTGATTCATTTCATCATTCACCGTCGAGCTCTACTGAAGCGAAAGTGAGAATTTGACTCGTATCGAAAATGAGAAATATCAGTGGTTGATAGGGGAGGTTGGTGCTTGATATGACAAGACGGTAGTAGCTTCCGGCACAGTCTAGAAATCCTTCAAACTCCGTGTTGAGCGGGTACGACCGGGGCTTCTTGCGATATCGGCCTCTATGATCCCGCATCTGAACTCTCACAAGACTCGTAATTCGAAGATGCAATGACAGTGCCGGCAAGTATCACTGGGATCAATAATACACCACCACCATCGCCACGTAGAGTCGAATGCACCGCGGTTCACAGGTAAGGTATATGCAGGATAGCCTCTTCATCAGAGTTTATAGTAGTTTCACAAGAACATTCTCATTACGGTTGAGGCAACGGAGCTGCAGTAGAGTAGATCAAAAGCGGCGAACGCGTTTAGGCATCGCCTTACGCACAGGGCTTGATACTGTACCTTTATCAAGATCTAAAATCAAACACAGCAGATGATAATGATGAACTGATTCCCGAACCGAAATCATTGACATCTGATTAGATTTCTGAGATCGATGAAAATATTCTGAGGACATACAACCCTTAACAACCTCATACAGCAGAGAGAATGATACGAGACGCAAAGCTTGCACGAAGATTCTAGAAGGGGTAATTTTATAGCATATATCATGTACAAGTTCAGCAGACTTTACACAGTCCATGACGGAGAAATCAAAAACAACCCAGGCCCTGACCCATACTTCGATATGTAGTAGAATGAATGCAGCATTTTTTCAGTCCTTTCGCACAATAAATAAACATACAAGAGAGTCCTTAGGCCTAGAAGTACATAGGAGCGCAATCAAATGTAGCAGCAAAATGGGAAATACTTTACACGAACTCGAGTCTTTAGTTATCGTCGCGCTCATAGCGCGAGCGTGAAGATTTAGTGGATGTCACAGAGTTGGGATTCATTGGCTGAGGAGCAGGAGAGGCCCTTCCACTAGGGGGAGAGCGTTTTGAGATTGGTGGTGACATTCGGTCTTGCCAAGACCTTGATAATGGCTTTTTGAGGTCCTCCTCCCTCTTCAGCTCATGGTGATTACCGTTAGACAATGGAGGAGGAGCAACTGAGCTCAACGGAGCGAGCGAAGGATGAGGTGGATGGGAGTAAGAAGAATACGGAGGGGAGATCGGAGGAAGGGTATTACTTGTCATTGGGGGAGAGCCTTGACTGGGGTGAGAACCAGGGCCGTGACCAGCAGACTGGTGGTGCATAGATGGTGACGATATGGAATGAGTGTGCATAGATGGCGACGATATGGAATGAGGTGCAGGAGGAGAGCGAGAACGTAGTGTCGAAGAAGCTAGTGGACCTCGTTTATGAGGAAACTGTTCAGGACGAGGTCTTGAATGAGTACGCTCAAACAAGCCACACTTGTTGCAAAGCTGAAAAAAAAAAGAAAAAAAAGAGGCAGGTGTGCATCAATTTATACTGAAGAAATAATCAAGTTAACAGCAACATACAACTTTTCCGGGACTGAGATTGCTTCTCCTCCATGTACTTGTGTCCGTAGTACAACAATTGAAGCACCTTCTTCGCACACGATCACTTAATTTTGTGGCCGCGTCCTCGGTATATGCTACGGGCACATTGCTGTTGATAGGCCCGCCTGGGTATGGCATAGACATCTGTAATCCGTACGGTTCGCGCCCAGAAGGCATCCCGTTCATGCCTCCAACTGCCATACCCATTCCACCCATATTATGGAAGGGCGGGGATGCATTGGGAACAGGATAAGGCCCTTCATGCGATTCATAACCTCGGTGGCTGTGATGATGATGATTTACCGGAGGAGGAGGATGAGAATAGTAAGGTTGAGGATGTGAGTTGTAGTATTGTGGCGCCGCATGCGAATGAGGCGACGAACGTCGGATTGGCGGAGTAGAAACAGAGGAACGATCCAAAGAAGAGACGGACGTAGTAGGCGAATTTGTAGTCGATAAAGTAGCGATAGGTGGTGCATTAGGCGGTGACGGACGTCTTTCAAAATGACGATGCCTGTTATTTGGCATATGAGCTCTCTAAAAGTCCTTGTTGCAACATATCACTTACGACGACATGGGATAAGGCTCGAAGCCACGGTGAGGCATAAATTTCAGGTTAAAGGGATAGCTGTCAGTCACTTGAAAGCAGTCTGGAGGTTGAAGTCAACAATCACAACACAAATCAGTGGTCAGCGTCGCAATCACGAAATGCATCACTGACATTGATGCTTTTCCGGACTACTATAAATCTAGACAAAGGTCTGATGAGTGGGTGTGCCAAATAGGACGCCTCGTTCAGAATCGCCGTTAGTAGCGTCAAGCGGGGATGATGGAGGAACAGTGACAGTCAGGACCCTTCGAGAATCCTTGACGGGGTTGATGATGAATCAAAAGCGAAAGGCCGAATGGTATTTATGAAAAATCAACAGAAGCCGTCTTTGCCAAACAAAGCCCCATCCAATCAGCCATCCAATCCCAATCGAAAGGGCATATGGGTTATTCCTGTGCGAGAAGTATTGATGATGGAATGATGTAGAACACGAGGAAGTAATCTGAGTTGAGCCAGAAGTACGGGTTCAGTTCGGTCGATGGCTTACCCCATTGCTTATCGACCACGAGCTGGTGAAGTACGTACACGGAATCACAGAAAAATGAAGCCGAGGCGGCTAACATGATGGGGAAAATCATCGTGATGTAGGATCACGAATCGATGATTCTAGTGACCCGTCTCAAAGCCCTTGAGGCAGCTCATCATAACAAAAATTGTCCGATACCAGCTGAGCAAGGCATGTTGCGGTACTCAGAAGTGTGAGAACGACGTGTTTCCAGAAAAAAACGATGCCGGATACGAAGTATATAGATATCCCCACATATATAGCCCCATTTCCGATTCGATACATATGTATATGAGAACAGACTTCCGAGGTGCCCATCATGAATATGACAAATCGTAAAAGGAAAGTCAAGGAGAAATCAGATTAAACCTCCCGAGGAGATGGAAACTATTTGTAGCTTTACGTGATATAAAGTTCAAGGTTGAAGGAAACTTACAGCTCATACATACATACTTATCAATGAATCATCAGTACCGTCACAGAATGATGAACATCAACCCAGCTTCGACCTACATTTACAAGTCAAGAGAGACCAGGAGGCAAACTAGGTTGCAGCCTACATCTCACTCAAACACGAGGTCAGTAAATTTTGGCGGACGAGACCTAGTCGAAGAGCACAATATGCCCGAGGGCCCAGCTTCAGCTTGAAAACCGAGGACGGAAGTTGGAGAATTAGGCGCAAAGTCTACGCCGTACACAACGGTTCACGCCCTTTCCGCGAACCAGTTGAACGATAGTCAAATTGTCGGTAAAATTACATGAAAACGAGTGGTAGGTACAGACCTTGAGCTTCAGAGGCTCGATCGCCCTCGCTTTCAAGGTGAAACCTTCCTGTTTGTTGAAGTCAACTATCTGCATTCAAATTTGTGGCATAGAATATACATTGATTTGTGATGCAGTAATCCAAGTAGGCGAGCGTTAGTGTCATTTGTTGCTCACGGTCAGAAGAGGTAACCTTGAGTATTTCCTCAAACCGTCTAATTGCGCAGATAGACAATCGTACGGGAGCTTTCGGAAAGCTTACAGCAAGAACCCGGGTTCAAATACCGTATTAAACCTTTAGCATACTCACTCGTAGAATTCGCAAATTCACAGATTGAGTCCACGAAAATGAACACGCACAGATAATTTCTCCTTCACGTCAGAGGGGTAGTATAGATCTTGACAACAGACCATATTTATTTGCTTTGTGAATGGACGTGGTTTGTGACGGAAAATGCCAGAGAAAGGGCTGATGAGGCTGCAGTCAATGAATTTCATCTGAGTATATTGAGCGTTCAATGTCCGCTTGATCAGTAATGCCAACTACCGAGGATGGAGAGTGTGGGAGAGAAAAGAAGAAATTATTACTCACAAAACTATGATGAATATTCAAGAAGAAAAAAATTGCACTGGATGCTAAGGCTTATATCTATCTATAACCTGGATGACGCTGCTCAGTTGTATCGCGATATATTGCTGAAGCTGCTAAGCCCTACCACTTATGACTTGAAGTGAAAGCTACATGCGAGTCATGTTCCAGTATTGTTTGGGCCTAGGCATATGGTGCAAATCTGCCTTGAGGCTTGACTAATAATGCCGATACACTCAGATCCAGGATTTCCTATATGTATGTCACCGACTATGGAAGATGCAATACTCTTACCGAAATCCATCAACTGATGTAGAGTTTCCCAGCGCATCATGATCTATAATGATGCCGCTGATTTCTCTGCGCCAGTGCGGAAATTCAAACGCGTTCAGACCAAGTGCTTGGAATGAACCAGGTGCCAGCTTTTTTCCGATATTGACAGGTTGAAGAAGAAGAGGAGTCTGTTCAATAACAAAGTTCAATTTGTTGTCAGATGGCGCTATAGGTTGCTGTAATAACATCTAGAATGATGCCGCAACAGTCCCACCATGGCTCGATTTGTGATAAAATTGGACTTTGAGGCATAAGCACAAACACAGCTCGAAGTAGACATGTCTTCCCATGGAAGCTATAACGAAGTTTGAGCATACAGCTTGTTTCGAGTTCATTCCCATCGTCATCTGTTACCAGCAAGCTAGTGGAAAAAAAAACTACATTCGCTGTGATATCAATCATCCGGTCATATTCCGATGCAGGCTTGGTTCATGAGTATGCTGCGTAAGCCTGAGCCAGAGTTGTACTTGCACTGGTTTCTATGCGGAAAAATAGTTTTTTTAGCTGGTTCACACCTTGCAGATGATATTTTGATCCTCACAAATCAACCAATATCATCGTCAAAAAGTGTAACAAGGTAATCATCGCGACCCTGCTCGACCGGTCCTTGCTCAACTATCAGTGTTCTGATGATCCGTTGATGATAGACCCTCAGAATCAGCAAGCGAGTCTCTTTGAGGATTCGTGATTCGAAATGAACAGGTCAAAATTGACAATATGAATTTTTTATTAGAATAAATGATTACTCATCACCTTTGATTAGTCCTGTAGCTTTATATTCAGACCTTGCCGGTCTATACAGCTCCTTACCAGTAGATGTAAGACCGATGCGAAAAATAGCCTTGAGCAATCGAAATTTTGATAGTTTTATCCTGAAAAACCAGTGATTCCTTTCGAGTCTTGAGTGGTACGTATTTTCCACCTCAGATTCTGTAATTCATGTTGGACAGATATCTCGAAGATCTACTGCTACACCACCTTGGTACGTAGGAAGGTGGCAGAATGATAGGACGTTCAGATATTATTGCGTATCAGATTCTTTGGCAGGCCTTCGTTATCTCCGACTTGAACTTGATTCCAAGAGTGACGGAAACGCGACCTTAACGGTCCCTAGATCAATCCGTCAATATTAAGCCCAATACTTCGTTCCGCCATCTGCCAAGCCGCGTTTCAAGCAAGAATCCATTGCATAATACCGAGAGGGACTTGCTGTAAGTGGAGTTTTGGATGATCAAAGTTAGAACGTTCAACAATGATTTGGAAATAGACAGCGGATTTACTGAGCATAGTCTCCGAATCTGCATGGGCGTTACCATGCGTTGCCAGCCGTTGTCGCCCTCAGTGTCGAAGGGCTCACTGATATTTTTAGATAATAAGGTTATATTGTGACCACATACCCTATTCACGCAGATTACTTCGTGACTCGGAGCGCCATGGTTTTTTGGAGCGAATTCGAGTCCATTGTTGATCTTGACCTTCATGTATGGACTTGAGATCAAGGATCGAGCTCAATAAACTACTCGCTTCGCTTCGAAATCAGGAAGCAGAAGAGCATGTCCAATTACCTGAGCATATTTCAAGGCTTATACTAGCAGATGGCATAATGCTGCTGACGCCACATCACGTGGTAAATGTAACGTGGGCGGATCAGCACCCAAAAAGGAAATTTCAGTATCGACGATGAGCGAGCAGGCATTGAACGACTAAGATGGCTCTGTCATGGATTTTACTCTTTCCAAAAGGACTGAAAATGTTCTCATCTCTCTCACCTCTTTCTATATAAGCCACCGCGCACTCTATCTTCAGCTGCATCATTCATAATTTCTACTACACTCATATCCACTCAATCTCTTCGCTCAGGATTTCGATTTCGCAGAAAGTTCACTCTCCAAACCATATTCAATAGTAAACCCTTCTCTACTGCTTACATGTCGGAAATCAAAGCCATACCTCGATTAAGTCAGGACAGAGGTCACGCTGACCATGGTTGGCTGAAAACATTCCATACGTTTTCTTTCGCGACGTACGCTGTTAGACCAGACACTTTATTGAACAGGTCCTGACCGCTCTTTTTAAATCAAGATTCCAGGACCTCGGTCATGAGAGATATGGAGCGCTTCGTGTTATCAACGAAGATCGAGTCGCTGCTCATACTGGTTTCGGTACACATTCACATAGAGAGTTTGAAATCTTCTCGTACGTTGTGGAAGGGGAGCTCGAACAGTACGCTGCTTTTGATTTAATCAGCCTAGCTTTGATACTTACTCCAATCGCAGTAAAGACTCAATGGGTAACATTGAGGTACTCAAACGCGGTGACATTCAACTAACTTCCGCTGGTATGGGCATTTCCCACTCTGAAAAAGCTCACGGAGATAGACCCGTGCATTTCCTCCAAATCTGGTCTTTACCATCTCCCTCACGTCTGCCACCGAAGTACTTCACTCGTCATTTCTCAGACGCCGAGAAACAAGACGCGTGGGTCAGGGTGGTGGCCAATGTCGACGCTGAAGGGGTACAGAAAGACCTACGAGAGGGATCGAAGCAAGGGGAAGGCCCGGCACCGGTTCAAAGTCCACTGACAATGTACGCAACCCTTCTTAACCAAGGGAAGAGTTTGAGTCAAGCCATGAAGGGACCAAAGGGTTACGTGCATGTTGTGATGAGGAGTGGATACAATGAAGGTGCCGCAAATGGCGCGACTATCAGAGTAGCGGGACAAACTTTGAGGGAAGGTGATGGTGCTTACTTACATGTTCCTTTCGCTAGCGATATCATGATTGAAAATATCGGGGACAGGGTTGCAGAAGTGATATTGTTCGACCTTGAATAGTTCAACGATATGGATAATCTCTCGTCTTGTAGGAGCCCTCGGATGTATATTGTATCTTAATATTTTCAGAGCTAGGTTGGATGGAATAAAGCATCGAGGATATCCTTAGATTGTTTTTAGATGGATTCAGAGTCGAAATCTTCAAAATGTGAATCAGTCAAATAATGCCGGCTCGTGAACCTCGATGTTATGTGTTGATATTTAGAAGAAACGTCCATAGCCTTATACTATGCTTTTGTTTATGAATGATCAGGTGGTGAGCTTCTAGCTGATATCTTAAACTAGAAAGGCAGATTATGTCTGCATAGTTCTTGAGATTGTTGATAGTTTCACCCTTCTCTGCTCGTTCTTCGGCCTCGTTTATTTTTCCTTCCTTGAAGTAAAATCTTGGATCGAGCGTCACCACTATATTGCTGTTGATCGCAACTCCAAACAGAACTCCATGTCTTTGCCACTAAGCCCGGTAATGTGTATGGCCCCCGCACTGGAAAAAAAGTGGTAAATTCCCGGTTGATCCTATCAGGTTCCAGGTGGATGTTCCGAGCAATTGTTTGAAAAATGTTGCACTTACAATATCTCACTGTTATAGTTTCACATTGCTTGAGATAGTTGGTTCTGAAATATATGAGAGTGCGTCTCCTGGCTGATTGTCCCTCTCTTTGAGCCAATGCCTCTCGGTGCCAGAGTGCAGAAATCCACGATGAAATCAAGATTGAGTTTGACAACTTGGTTGTTCAGGGATATATCAGACTTCTTGTCAATGAGGGATGGTTGCAGCTCAAATATGACGCCAGTATCTTAGGCATACAATGTGACGGTGTCATCAAGTTGATTCCTCCCACTGGACGTGAAGCTTTTATTGTAGAGAGTGGGTCGTTGGCTCACTTCTTCCAAAAGAATTCTATCTGGCTTCCAATTTCAGGTAGCCCTATGAACCTAGACCTACCCAGACTTGCTTGTTCTTCAGTTGTGAATTCGGACTGAACTCCAAGATTATTCGTTATCGTGCTTGATCGCATGCAATATAATTTGATTGCGGAAAAACCAGTGTTCAATGTTCCCCTTTTGTCGAAAAATAAGGAGCTGCGGTTTCTCATTGTTACTTGTTTTCGGTGAGTGAACAGATTACCATTTGAAGAGATTTGAAGCCATTCAGGATAGAAAGCAGCCGCTACCGAGCGAAAATAGCTTGGTGACCGTCAGACCTACAGAAGCAAATTGCAGAGAAAGGAGCCCGGTAGGTGTGGAGAACTGCGCAAGCTGGATGGTTAGCGGTCAAGCAAGGCGGTTAAGTAACAGTTCAAGTTCAAGACCAAAAGGCGGAAGCGGATTCGCGGAAGCATCCCGCGCCTATCGTCTTTAGCGCTTATGCAATCGTCACTACTCTCATTCGTATAGCGAAGACCGCAATGTATAATAACAGCTTGAGCACCAGCTCGTGGCTACAGACGGGCTATGGCATATCCGTGTGTCTTTTTTGTCTTTCTATACATGTGGTATGATGTACTGACAATCCACAGAATCTCTCCCTTGCAACTCGTCCAGGTTCGTCACGAACACACCGAGTTTCATGACGTGCTACTCAATTTTTTTGATTCAATATAGAAAAATGTCCTCCATGCTTTAACTGTATGCTACCTGCGTTTACCTGCGGGCAGTACGGAGATTGTGATCCATACGATGGTCAGTGCAAGTGTCCGCCTGGTTGGAGTGGAATCGACTGCTTGACACCGCGTAAGTTCTCTTGGTCGCCTTGAATATCACCTGTTCAACTATGCTTAGAATGTGGCTCGCTGGCGGACGATCAAAGGATGCCAAGGGAAGATGGAAAGAAATGTGAATGTAAAGATGGATGGGGAGGTATCAACTGCAATGGTTCGTGGCAATAATCGTGTCCTACTGAGTGATTCAATAAGCTTGTCTGTATACAGTCTGTAAAACGAACCAGGCATGCAAAGCTTTCCCAATATTGGGCATGCCTGATTCAGAGCAAGACGGTTCCGAAGGACAAAATATGACCTGTTATACAGGAGGAGAGACTGTCTTCCAGAATCATCAGATGTGTGATGTTACTAGTGCGTTTGTAGCTTTCTCCCAAGTAGTACATTCGCTCATCAATTCATCCAGACCGTAAGATCCTCGACCAAGTCGGTGGCAACCGACCAGTCCAAGTCACCTTCGGTTGTGACAAGAACGATGCCACATGTTCATTCCAATTCTGGGTAGACGAAATCGAATCGTTCTACTGTGGTCTGGATGAATGTTCATCGGAAATTACACCAGGATACGACTTCAATACTACCTCTTATAAATGCGAAAAGCTTCAATGCAAATGCGTACCAGGACGCTTTATTTGTGGCCAGGATGGCTCCGTCGACATCAGCGACTTCCTCACTGAAGAAATCAAGGGCCCTGCTTCCTTTTCTTGTACCTCCGGTGATCCCAACTCTGGTTCTAGCTTTGCGGAAGATTCTTCCACCAATAACTGCAAGTTCTCGGAAGCCGCGATGAACCAGCTTATTAATGATGTCTTTGGTGACCCATACATCACACTTACCTGTTCCGGTGGAGAATGTCTGCATTATTCCCAGGTCCCAGGGTATGTTCGTCCTCCAAAACCGGACAATACTCAATGGGTGGCTCTCAACGCTGTCGGTGCTTGTCTCTTCGTTGTCCTTGTCGCTCTATTCTTATGGTACGTTGGGCGTACCGGATCTGGTGGAGATTATGCCTTCCTCAGGAAAGGCGGCTCTGGCGGTGGAATCCGACTCCCAGAATCCGAGGAAAACGAATCCGCAAAGCTAATGGCGGAACACGTCCCTGCCTCGGTGCATTTTGACGATCTGTCTTATGTCCTCAACTCCAAGATCATTCTTTCAGATATCTCAGGATCCGTCAAACCAGGACAGGTCATGGCAATCATGGGTGCCTCTGGTGCTGGTAAATCTACTTTGCTCGATATCCTCGCACGAAAGAGCAAACGTGGTACAGTGGGCGGAGAGATCCTCATCAATGGGAGAGTCGTCGATGATGCGGAGTTCCGAGCAGTGACCGGCTATGTGGACCAAGAAGATACACTCATGAGCACCTTGACGGTGTACGAGACGGTGTTGTACAGCGCCCTTTTGAGATTGCCAAGGGAAATGAGCGAGGAGGCGAAGAAGTTTAGGACCCTCGAAACTCTAAACGAGCTAGGCATTTTAGGTATCAAGGACATGCGCATAGGAAATTCGGGTCATCGTTCAATATCCGGTGGCGAAAAACGGCGTGTGTCAATCGCATGTGAACTTGTCACTAGTCCATCTATCCTCTTCCTCGACGAACCGACTAGTGGACTCGATGCATTCAATGCGTACAATGTTATTGAATCTCTGGTGTCTTTGGCGAAGAATTACCATCGGACAGTGATTTTCACCATTCACCAACCTCGTTCAAATATCGTCGCGCTGTTCGATCAGCTCTTGGTGCTGGCCATGGGTAGGGTGGTGTATTCGGGAGAATTTGGGAGATGTGGGGAGTATTTCCAGAGTATTGGGAAACCGTGCCCGCCAGGATTTAACATCGCTGACTACTTGAGTGAGTGAGCCCTCGGTTTAAATCTGCAAAAATACTGAATCAACGCTATCTATTCAGTTGATCTCACTGTTCAGTCCAGTATTGAATCGAGATCTTCTAGTCCGACGCTCGACTCGACTTCACCTGAGGAGGACGCCTCCAATGGTGAACAAGCAGTACTGATAGGAACCGACCCTACAGATGATACCGAATTCCAACTCCAAACTCGCGCTCGACCAAGCTCTGTCATCTCCAATTCATCCGTATCTGGAGCTTACGACAGTATCAAACGCAAGACATCTCAGCTCTTTGAAGTTGTCTCTGGCTCTTCGAGCGGGAGTAGCCATAATCACAGTCATCATTTCATTGCATCGAAATTAAAATATCTCGTCGAGGAGTACAAGAGAAGCGATGTTGCGAAGGACATTAGGGAAGATAGGGAAAGTGTACGAAATGGAACGGTAGCTGAGATAGAGAATGGTTCAAACGAGAATCATGCGAATGCATTCGAGGGCCAGCTGCCTGATGTGGCAAAAGAGACGACGCTATTGAGAGGACGAAAGAGAGCTAGTTGGGGAACGCAGTTTAGAATCTTGAGCGGGAGAGCGTTCAAGAACCTTTATAGAGATCCGGCGTTATTGATGGCACATTATCTTTCGGCAGTTCTTTTGGCATGTAAGTTTGGGTTCTGATTTCTTTTCTCCCTTTTCTTCGTTTCGAATTCACTGACCGGTCTGTCCTTTTCATGGCATCCTCTAGTGTTTTGTGGGGTATTCTATCATAATGTCACGTAAATAAGAGGCGTTTCCTCTTATTATCCAAAGTACTAATTAGGAGGTTGGACAGGAATGATATTGCTGGCTTTCAGAATCGACTGGGTATGTCTATCTCGTTTACCTTGAAACTTGTCGCTTTGCCTAAAATGTCTCTTGTCTCTTGTCTACGCAGGTTTCTTCTTTTTCACGTTAGCCCTGTTCGGATTCTCGTGTCTATCTAGTCTCGGGCTATTTGCCAACGAACGGATATTGTTCATGCGCGAAAGGTATGTAGTACAAGTGATCTCCACCAAATCCCAAGCTGACGACGAACGTAATGTAATGTAATGTAGATCGAACGGTTATTATTCTTCATTCACGTATTTCTCGTCCAAGGTGCGTGAACTCTATGCAAAAAAACTGGAGGTGGAACTTATCTCATTCATCGTCGTGCTTTCTTACTCTATCACAGATCTTGTTCGATATCCTACCACTTCGTCTAGTTCCCCCACTCATGTTCGGTGGAATCGCATACGGATTAATCGGTCTCGTACCTACCGTCGGGACATTCTGGAAATTCATCCTCGCTTTGGTCCTGTTCAACCTCACTACAGCAAGTGTAGTGCTCTGGCTCTCGATCGCGTTCGAGAGCGTAAGTGTAGCGAGCTTGGTTGGGACGTTGATCATGTTATACAAGTGAGTCCAGTCTTCGGTTTTGCCTTGATATTACAAAAAAATGCATGAACGACTAACGACATTCACAGTTTGCTGTTCACGGGTTTACTCATTAACCGAGAGACGGTGACGAAGGCGTTGCAGTTTCTTCATACTATATCGTTTTTCCATGCAGCGTTCGAAGCGCTTGCCGTAAACGAACTGAGATATCTGTCTCTGAAGGAACATAAGGTTAGGCAGTCCTACTCAGCCCGGTTGAATATGGTCGCTGACCTGACATAACAGTATGGCGTGGAGCTAGATGTCCCTGCTGCGACCATTTTATCAACATTTGGATTAAGAGCCCAGGTATGTAAAAAAAGTTTTTTTTTTGATTTTGTGCTTACCATGATCAATTGCCCATGTTCCCCTTCTCGCCCTATGTTATAGTCGTTCTGGTGGCCAAACATTGCCCTGTTAGGCATCTTCTTCGGGGTGTTCACCATTGGAAGCTTCTTGACTTTGCACTTCTTCGTGAAAGAGAAGCGATAAATTTTGGATATACACGGGATGGGACGAAGGCTTAGGACGGAATTGTTTGTGCGAAGAGGAAAGTACAAATCCGGTGTTTTGTATTACAATTCTATACTTACTGTATTCACACTTTTTACATACATAGCAAAAGTCTATTATATTCTTTCCCCTGTAAGGTGTTATCGAGCCATTAGCCATAAACGTATAGGCAGTCCAAGAGGGTGAATAGAGTAACAGTACATAGATAGATACCGGGTTTTCCTACAGGGTCCGTCATTCAAGAATCAAAAATAGCACCATACGCAGGTATCCCTCGACTCTCCATACCATAAACCACCTTCCGCGTGAGCTTGGGGTTTGAAATGATGAAAACCGCCTCTGCACCAGATTCTACTACAAGCTTATAGGTGACAGCAACCATATCCGGTCTACCTTGTTTCCTGGTATCCCATATCCAAGCCTCAGGATCAGCTTTTTTCACCATATCAATGATCTTTGACCCATACGTCGTTTCCGGGGAGGGAGTGCTCCAAAAGATACGTCGTGGGGTAAAGTCCGCGTAGAACAAGGACAATGGTGGTCCGATTCCCGAGCCTGTGGCGACGATGACGATTTTTCGGAATAGTTTAGAGGTGTATAGTAATCCGTGAAGTGGGTATCCCCGGATCCAGAGTTTTTTGGGTGGGTTTTGGATAACGTCGTTCGTCCAATCACCAGCGTTAGAAACGACGATGGAAAACCCGTTTGGTTTTCCTTTGCCTTCAATGGCAGGATCAAGTTCTTCGTCGTCAGGAACTGTAGCGAATGCATGCCATTCCAGAAGTGGTTTTGTTGACACTTTGAGTCCGTAGAATGGTTTGATGTTCTGGTATTTGAAGTGGAACCGGATGACGTGGGATGAGAGTGGTTCGGGGAAGACATCGACTTTGCGGAGACGGCCCCAGGAGAGAGCGGTGCAGCATGAGGAGATGATGAATGTCCAGAAACCGGATGTACTTATGAGGTATCGAGCGAGTGATGGAGGGTTGGGTTGTACTAAGACTCTATATTGGTTCCCAGCGAAACATTGATGCATCCAAAAAGTACAAACAGCCACCCAACCAGAGTATCGATGGATAGCCTCAAAGTAATCATGGAACCTCCTCCTAAATCTAGGATGTGCGCCTCCGATGATGAAACAGAACATCAAAACCAAGATATAAGAAGTCATCACATTAGCAAGAGACCATTTCGTTGGATGGGTAATATGGTCTTTGGTGGTTAGAGCGGTGTACATGATGTACCATACCACGGCAGCAACACCCGCTCCGCTGTGTGCACCGCCGTAGTGAAATACTTTAGCTAAACGTTTTCGGATTGAGAGTGGGGCGGTTAATGGGATGAGATCGGTTGCGAGCTCGTAGAGTAGGTTGATGAAATTTTCTTGGCGGAAGAGGAGGGTGATCATTAGGTTGGCGGAAGCTGCGCTGCCAACGTTTTCTGCGGAAGGTGTACTGTGACCCTTCGGATTCTGGGCAACGAAAGCGATGAAGGCTATTAGATTCGCTACGAAGATTACCGTAAAGGTTTTACGGTAATACGAGAATGCGATGTCTAGAAAATCAATAGATCAATAAATCAAGAAATCAAGAATCAAGAAATCAAAACAGTGATTTAGCTAGCTGGGTAGTAGTACATAGAAGGGGCCCCGGGACCTCGGTAATGAATTGTTGTTTTTTTTTTTCGAAAGGACTCGGAAAGAGGAAAGAGTTGAAACGAACGAAGGACTCACGGGATAGCCATCGTGTAAAGCTGGAATGACCGAGCTTTGCGGGAAGAGACGAGAGGTTCAGTTGCTCGAGGTCAATGTGGGCACCCTCTGGCTCTGGTGCCAAGTTCTTCTCGATGTCGACAGAATGGACAGAGTTTGGTGGGGAGGTCGTTGAACTTGAAGAAGAAGATGAAGAAGAAGAAGATGGAGATGGAGTGAGAGAGTTGTTCAAGCCATTATCATCGGATTCGGTGCTGAGATTAGGAATAGGAAGTGTTAGGACAGTTTCTGTTTCTGTTTCTGTAGTACTATGCTTCTTGTTGGTAGACATTTTCAAGGTGTCCCAAGGTGAAATTCCAATCCAACAAAAGCGCATTTTAAAGCATACCAGACACCCGCGACAATGACCGCACTAAATCTTTCTTTACTTAGCCACTTAGCCAAGCCATCTTGCCCTCAAGGCTCAATTGAATCGAAAACCCCTTTCGAATTCCATTCAGAACGGAAAGAGTACTAAGTAAGTATTGCGAATAGGAATAGATAGTTAACCTGATACTTACACGACAGTTGAAATTTGTATGTTTTTGGTATAAACCTATAAACAAACTTGAAGGTTGTCATGAGCTCCCGCTCCATTGGCATAAACTAGTATATAGTATAACCATATGGAGGGGGGTTCAATTCGTTCGTTCAATAGAGCAATAATAAGATTGGCGTCTGGAAGTCAAAGCCTTGTCTTGGCTTTCGGATACGATCGGAAAGATGGAAGATTAAGCTTCGTCGGAATGAAAACCAATACCTGGCACGGTTCCTGACCCTAGGTCAGCTCGTCCCGAGCAGGCACGCAAAAAAACATTTTTAGAAGGGCTATACCTATTCCTCGAAGTTCGAACCTCATTTGTCAACATATCATGCTTGAAGATGCTATACAAACCCTTCAAACCTTCCTCTTCGGTTCCTGCTTCGGTTTGAGGTTTAAGTGAGGAGTCGGGACAGGAAAAAGGTGAGATACCCTACCTACAATAACAATAACAATAACAATAACGATAACGATAACAATAGTCGGAGCTAGTAGGTAGGAATCTTTTTCCCCCCGGTAGATATACAGTCTTATACAGTACTTAGGATTGACTTGGAAGTTGATGGGGCAGCCAGACATGGGATATAAAGTTTAAAGTTCCGCATCTCACATCTCGCATCCGAGTCTGCCGCCGCGAGGGCTCGAACAGGTATGTATGTACATTAGCCCACAAGATGTACTGTATGTATAACACCCCTTATACACCCCTTATACACCCCCCCCCCTTGAAATTTTTTCGTCGTGGCTTCTATCATAGATACATTAAAGTCGGAGGGACGTCGAAGAGCTATGCTATGCTATGTACTTAGTTCGGCTTGTCTATCTATGAGACGAAGCTTCGATTGATTTATCATGTGTATTGTGAGGAATTGACCCTAAAAAATCTGGCAGGGGCATGCTGCATCCCCGTAGTCCTAGCTAGAGCCGTACTATAAAGACGATTGGGGAGGTCGGGTCGGGACGATCTTTCTTTCTTTTGTGCCAAGGAAATGATACGAAAATTCCCGGCTGGTATGGTACGCTGATGTGTATTAGTAAGACTGAGTATTCAGTAATAACCTTTGCATTGGAGATCCTCTTGCTTCTCTCCCCGACCGGCGGAGGCGGGGAAACACGGAAGGCTTCGGAAGCGTCAAACTACTTTGAAGTTTGAATATTTGATTTCCTAGTACGAAAGTTGCGAAGGACATTCAAGTTAAGGAAGATAGGGAAAGTGTACGAAATGGAACGGTAGCTGAGATAGAGAATGGTTCAAACGAGAATCATGTGAATGCATTCGAGGGCCAGCTGCCTGATGTGGCAAAAGAGACGACGCTATTGAGAGGACGAAAGAGAGCTAGTTGGGGAACGCAGTTTAGAATCTTGAGCGGGAGAGCGTTCAAGAACCTTTATAGAGATCCGGCGTTATTGATGGCACATTATCTTTCGGCAGTTCTTTTGGCATGTAAGTTTGAGTTCTGATTTATTTTCTCCCTTTTCTTCGTTTCGAATTCACTGACCGGCTCCTTTTCATGGCATCCTCTAGTGTTTTGTGGGGTATTCTATCATAATGTCACGTAAATAAGAGGCGTTTCCTCTTATTATTCGAAGTACTGATTAGGAGTTGGACAGGAATGATATTGCTGGTTTCCAGAATCGACTGGGTATGTCTATCTCGTTTACTTTGAAACTTGTCGGTTGCCTAACATGTCTCTTGTCTACACAGGTTTCTTCTTTTTCACGTTAGCCCTGTTCGGATTCTCGTGTCTATCTAGTCTCGGGCTATTTGCCAACGAACGGATATTGTTCATGCGCGAAAGGTATGTAGTACAAGTGATCTCCACCAAATCCCAAGCTGACGACGAACGTAATGTAATGTAATGTAGATCGAACGGGTATTATTCTTCATTCACGTATTTCTCGTCCAAGGTGCGTGAACTCTGTGCAAAAAAACTGGAGGTGGAACTTATCTCATTCATCGTCGTGCTTTCTTACTCTATCCCAGATCTTGTTCGATATCCTACCGCTTCGTCTAGTTCCCCCACTCATGTTCGGTGGCATCGCATACGGATTAATCGGTCTCGTACCTACCGTCGGGACATTCTGGAAATTCATCCTCGCTTTGGTGTTGTTCAACCTCACTACAGCAAGCGTAGTCCTATGGCTCTCGATCGCGTTCGAGAGCGTAAGTGTGGCGAGCTTGGTCGGGACGTTGATCATGTTATACAAGTGAGTCTAGTCTTCAGTTTTGCCTTGATATTACTAAAAAAAATGCATGAACGACTAACGATATTCCTAGTTTGCTGTTCACGGGTTTACTCATCAACCGAGAGACGGTGACGAAGGCGTTGCAGTTTCTTCATACGATATCGTTTTTCCATGCAGCGTTCGAAGCGCTTGCAGTTAATGAACTGAGATATTTGTCTTTGAAGGAACATAAGGTTAGGCAAAATCCTACTCAGCCCGGTTGAATATGGTCGCTGACCTGACATAACAGTATGGCGTAGAGCTAGATGTCCCTGCTGCGACCATTTTATCAACATTTGGATTAAGAGCCCAGGTATGTAAAAAAAGTTTTTTTTTTTGATTTTGTGCTTACCATGATCGATTGCTCATTGTTCCCCCTTCTCGACTACTTAGTCGTTCTGGTGGCCAAACATTGCCCTGTTAGGCATCTTCTTTGGAGTGTTCACCATTGGAAGCTTTTTGACTTTGCACTTTTTCGTGAAAGAGAAGCGATAAAATTTTTCGAGGACGGGAATTGTTTTGTGTGCGAAGAGAGGAAAAATAACAACAAATCCCGGTTGTTCTTGTCTTGTATGTATTAATTACAATTCTACGTTGTATTCACACTTTTTTTTTACATACATATTTTCTATTCTTACCCTCCTGTACGGTGTTTATTGAGCATTTAGCCATAAAAACGTATAGGCAGTCAGTCCAAGAGGGTGAATAGAGTACATACAGTACAATAGATACATGTCCGGTAATTCAAGAATCAAAAATAGCACCATACGCAGGTATCCCTCGACTCTCCATACCATAAACAACCTTCCTAGTCAACTTAGGGTTCGAAATAATAAAAACCGCCTCTGCACCAGATTCCACTACAAGCTTATAAGTAACCGCAACCATATCCGGCCGACCTTGTTTTCTAGTATCCCATATCCAAGCCTCAGGATCCGCTTTTTTCACTATATCAATGATCTTTGACCCATACGTCGTTTCCGGGGAGGGAGTGCTCCAGAAGATTCGTCGCGGGGTGAAGTCGGCGTGGAATAGGGATAGGGGTGGACCGATTCCGGAGCCGGTGGCGACGATGACGATTTTTTGGAATAGTTTAGAGGTGTAGAGGAGCCCGTGGAGTGGGTATCCCCGGATCCAGAGTTTTTTGGGTGGGTTTTGGATGATGGAGTTGGTCCAATCACCGGCGTTAGAAACGACGATGGAAAACCCGTTTGGTTTTCCTTCAATGGCCGCACTGGGATCTTCGTCGTCAGGAACTGTAGCGAATGCATGCCATTCAAGAAGTGGCTTGGTGGACACTTTGAGCCCATAGAATGGTTTGATGTTCTGGTATTTGAAGTGGAACCGGATGACGTGGGATGAGAGTGGTTCGGGGAAGACATCGACTTTGCGGAGACGGCCCCAGGAGAGAGCTGTGCAACATGAAGAGATGATAAATGTCCAAAAGCCGGAGGTGCTGATGAGGTATCGAGCGAGTGATGGAGGATTGGGTTGTTGTAAGAGTCTGTACTGGTTCCCAGCGAAGCATTGATGCATCCAAAAAGTACAAACAGCCACCCAACCAGAGTATCGATGGATAGCCTCGAAGTAATCATGGAACCTCCTCCTAAATCTAGGATGGGCACCTCCGATGATGAAACAGAACATCAAAACCAAGATATAAGAAGTCACCACATTAGCAAGAGACCATTTCGTTGGATGCGCAATATGGTCTTTAGTGGTTAGAGCGGTGTACATGATATACCATACCACAGCAGCAACACCCGCTCCGCTGTGTGCACCGCCATAGTGGAACACTTTAGCCAAACGCCTTCGGATCCACAGTGGCGCGCTCAATGGGATGATATCCGTTGCGAGCTCGTAGAGTAGGTTGACAAAATTCTCTTGTCTGAAGAGGAGGGTGACCATGAGGTTGGCGGAAGCTGCGCTGCCGACGTTTTCTGCGGAAGGTGTACTAGTACCCTGATTCTGGGCAACGAAGGCGATGAAGGCTATCAGATTCGCTACGAAGATCACCGTGAAGGTTTTACGGTAATACGAGAATGCGATGTCTAGTACATAGAAGAATCAAGAGAAAGTGAGAGTTAGCTTGGGTCAGAGGGGGGATTCGATTCTTTGTTTTTTTTGCGGGGAAACGAAGAGAAACTTGACTGACGGGATAGCCATCGTGTGAAGCTGGAATGACCGAGCTTCGCGGGGAGAGAGACTCGGTTTAGTACCTGCTCGAGCTCAACGTGGTCCTCTCGTGCCAAGTTCTTCTCGATGTCGACCGAGTGAACAGAGTTGGGTGGGGAGGTAGAAGATGAACTTGCGAGATCGTTGCCATCGGTGCTGAGATTAGGAAGCGTCAGCACGTTTTCTGTATGCTTCTCGTTGGTAGTAGACATTTTTTCGAAACTTCTTGGAGGGTGAGTACTGAAAAGCGAGAGCAGGGGGGTGCTGGAGTTAATTCCAATCCAACGAAAGCACATTTTAAAGCACAGACCCTTCGACCACCACGACCACCACGACAGCAGTGTACCCGCAACTAATTTTTTTTTCTTTAGCCAAGCCCATCTTTGCCTGAATTGAATCATCAATCACGAATAAAAAGCCCTCGAATTCCATTCAGAACGGAGAGTATTGAGAATAGATAACCTGATACACGATAGTTGCGCGAGAACTGTTATGGTTTTGCTATAAACGAGTTGTCATGAGCCTCCCGCCCCCATAAACTATAACCATATGGAGAGGTTCAATTCGTTCAAGTTGAATAGAACGAGTAAGTGTAAAGTAAGGCTTCTTGATAGTATCAGTGTCAATACCTGCTTGTATTTAGACAGGATAACATTGGAAGTCTTGGCCCTTCGGATGCGATCGGAATGAAAACTGTAAATCATAGCTGACATGGTTCCTGACCCTCTCTCAGCATGGCTTTTCTCTTACAGTACTACCATAGAGCGCCTGGTATACCGGGTCATTTGAACACTAAAGCTACAGCCATTCGAGGTCAACGACCGTGAAACAAATGATTATTGCTTACCGCCACAATTTCAACGCCGTTTTGCCTTCCTGTCTCTGGTATGGTACAAAAAAGTTAGACTTGGGGTTGAGTGTGATGACAGGCAAACTCGGTCAAGAGCTGGTCCCGGTACCGGTTCATCCCGAACAGGCACGAAAACATATTTAGGAAGGGCTATTCCTCGACTCGGAAGGCTTCATCTGTCAAGACTCAACAATTACCCATGCAGATGGCTATGCAACGGTCAACCCCTCCCGCCCTCACTTGGCTTCGGTCCTGCTTGACTTTGGAAAGTGGGTGGGGCCAACCATGTGATAAATTCCGCTTCCGAGTCTGTCGAAGGCTCGAACAGGTACATTAACACCGATTTATACACCCCCCCCCCCCTCGAAATTTTTCGTAGTGGCTTCTATCATAGATGCATGAAAGTCGGAAGGGACGACGAAGAGCTAGTACTATTCGGCTTGTTCCGCGATAAGTTAGGCAAAGCCTGGGCCCCATGGCTTATCTAAGGATACGACAAGCAGAGACAAACAGAGGCATTTAGCCGCCGATACGTATTACGGCCAGCCTCAATCAATTACTAACCTTTTTACATTCACACAACAATTCACCTACTTCGAAGTCAATTCATTGACCCAACCCACCCTCCCTCTTATACTCCTATATTTCTAGCGCGTAGACCCTGTGGTTTACCCGTTCCGAGACTTGATTCCCTGCGCGTGGAGCGTGCGTAGTGTGTTATAACAACAGACCCCACCCGCGCCGAGCCAAGCTCTAGCCAAAACCCCAAAAGAATAACATTTACATCCCTATCAATTGTAATTGAGATATACGACTCAGGGAAGAGTCTCGCAACTTGACCTATCTAGTATCTATGAGACGAAAGCTACCGATTGAATATCATTGTGAGCAATGATTAATGACCCCCTACGCTGAGTCTCAGTGTGAACTTACCGGGGACGAAAAAAAAAAAATGTGGGGAGAAGGTATCTGAGGCCTAGAGCCCATAAATACGATGATGGGGACATCTTTTCGTTCGTTACCCAGAAAAGATACGAAAACGCCCGGCTAGTATGTACGGCTGATGATGGATGTACCTCTGCCATTGGAGTTGATCAATAATCCTCCCCTGCTCTTCCTACCGGGTGGAGACGGGGGAAACACGGAAGCGGTCGAACTTGGCAATTGAATATTTGATTTCTTAGTACCGAAGTAAAGCTTCTGTAAAGCTGCCAAACACAGCCGTGGTACGAGTCCTCACCCCGTCCATCCGTTTTGCGGACTTTGTGCGGAGGGTCTTCTACTTTAAACGCTTACAGGAGCTTACAGGCCGCTTTACTTTCCAAAAAGCCAATATATTTGTGTTAAGATACTACTTCTGCGGGAGATTTAGAATTTACCCAGTCCCATTACAGGCCTTTTTTGAAAATCGAATCACCATCAAGCGTTAATGATCTTTGTCAATCCTAAGCTTCCTTGGAGATCCTATTGATCTCATCCAGTCCTTCATCATGATCCCAAAATCCAACACCTCCATCCACTACATCCCTATTCATCACATCAACATTCTTCAATCCTTTCCCATCCGCATCGACCTCGACTCCTCCAAGACCCTTCAAGAACACCTCCTTCACCAACCGCTCTTCCCTTTCGCGTTCCTTCACCTCCTCACTCCCCTTCCACAACAGTCTTTCCATAACATGCCGCATAACAGCCCTCACGATCAAGTACCCATGACTCGCAGCTAATGCCACCAACAGCGCCATAACCAAAAGCTCTTTAGTCGCACCCAGCCCTTTTCCGTGCTCCCCCCAGATACCGTCAATACCCTCCTTACCAGCGGTAGCGACAAGATGTTGATGTACCCGCTCAATAGCTGATTGTGATGATCCACCAATCTCGGAAGAAGAAGTACACTGTGAATGCTCCCGTGGGCAAAAAAGGTACACCAATGCACTGTTTGTTAGGGCAGCAAGCCAGGATAAGAACGCTAGCGCTTCCAGCCACGGACCTATGGTGTCGGTGCGAACAGGCGTAGGTCTGCGTTCATGTACGGTGATTTTGAACGCATCACTTCGTAATTCGAGCACGTTGTTCAATAAAGCCATGACAGGTGCCAATGGCCATATCGTCGACCACAGCGCGACGTAGCCAAATTGGATGACCATCTCGGAATAATCTCCGAATACATCGTATTCTGGGAGCGCTGCTTCCGCCCTAGCTTGTTCCAGAAACTCTCTCTCCTTCTGTCCACCCTTCTCCTTCTCGTCTTCAAAAACTACTTTCTTCTTCCCGACCGCCGAGCCAGACCCAGAAATAGAAGTTGTCTTCTTAGTCCTCAAGGCCGTGATCTTGCGAAGAACGTACGGAAGACCGATCTCAACAAACGTGTTTACGATCTGGTTCGTGACCGTATACGCGAACATTTGGTCCTTCAACCTCCCAGGATTGAGCTTCGTTTCTGCATGCGAAGCGTCGATGTCCCAGAAATTAGCTTTCTCAGGCGCTTCAGGCGCTTCAGTCAAATTCGCATTCATCTGACCGCCAGTGTGAGGTATAGAACCATCGAAGAGCCACACTTGCACAATACGCATGAGGCCTTCACCGAAGGGTACGTATACAAATGCACTAAGAGCAAGACCCAGATAGGCGACCAGTGCCGTGAAAATGAATGTCTTGAGAGTTAGAGAGGCATTGTGCGATGAGTGGTGAGCGTGATTTTCCCATTGTGTGAAGTATTGTGCGCATAGTTGAAAGACAGCGACGAGCCGAGGGACCAATATGACGAAAATGATAGTCGGGCTAAAGGCCTACATATAACAACTCATCAGATGCGTTTATAAGATCCAAAATCGGGGGGACTGACGATAAATTTATGTCCAGGTCCAGTATATAACTGAGTAACGAAAGCTTCGAAAACGAAAATCCCAGTCATCAAAGCTGAGAGAAGACCCGCAAAAGCCAAGATGACAGGTACACTTGCAAGCATGCGCAGCTCACGTTTCCACCATGAGAACTTTGGATCATACTGAGCGCGTCGTTTTTCAACCCGGAAGGATCCTCGAGTACCAAAGCGAAGCGATATTAATCGTTCCCGCACACGCCACCATTCCACGAAACCGATAGACCATAACACAGTGAGTATAGAATATATAGGAGAATACGATGTTCCGAAGAAGTAGAATGAGATGCCTATCATGGCTGGAAGGACAAGCGCGCGTGTGTAGGAATCGAGAAACGAGAAGTAAAGCGCGACAGATTCACCAAACTGAAGCAATAGATTAGTGAAGGAGATTGGAGCTTGTACATCCCTGCGCACCTGGTCCCGTATCCGATTATCTGAAACGGTGGCAACCTTGCTCGTTGTCCAAGCGTGGATCCATTGCTCATTGAACGTTTTGTCATGCAGACAGAATATTGATTCAACAAGATCCCATTCTGGCGTTCCCAGAGTAATACCCAGGCCGCCGTCGGGATGTATAGATGTTATGTATGCGTGGACTAGGCGCAGACGGTCAGAAGGTGCTAATGACATAGATTCAGACAAGCTGCCAGTGGTGATAGGCGTCACTGGTAAGCCAGATAGAAAGTCCGACTGCCTTTAACCATTTGAAACTTGAGCACACATAATGGAAACGAGATAGCGATGACCAACTAACCTTTCCCTTATAATCAGGTTCTGCACCAGTTTATCCGGACAGGATACAAAGATGAGAAGGTGACCAAGAGAGTCTCCTCTTCTCCCCACAGCCTTGAGGCCGCCGTAGCTGAGAGTTTCCAATAGACGGGCATACTGAGCTTCGGCTTTTCGAGCTTCATCTTTCGTCTGCTTCTTCGAGAGACTGGTCTTTTTCGACGCACGAAAGGATATGACAAAGTCAACGTCCATTATTCAGTGAAGCCTTGGCAAAGCTTAGATATCATACGCTGGATAGAGAGATGGTGGTACAAGAGCAAGGCGTAGACGTCAGTGGCGAAAATGAGGGGAGAACTTTCATTTCACTGTCAACTGCGTCATTGGAACCCAAGAGTGGATAAATTCTCACAGATCCAAGCTGGTCTAACTCTCGCTTTGGCGGAATTGCGCCAGAATTAACGGAAAGATTTATAGGATCAGCAGACAGTACAGTACGATAAATACGCATGGGAAGCATGTACTCATAATAAGAATAATCAGTACAGAACGAGATATCTAGATATAGTCGATATGATTCGTGCTTAGTTAGAAAGAAATCTTCCTGAGTCAACCTACTGTAGATTCTAATTTTAAAACTTGAGCGCGCTACGGAGCGCGCGAGGCATTCAACAATGAGCAAAGTCCAGGTAGCAACGTCAAGCGCGAAGCCTTGAATCGTCACTCAGAGTGAAGGATAAGATAGCAAGGGCGCGCAGCATTTCAATCATCCCCTCGATGAAGCTAGCCTGCCTGATCCAGTTATGGTAGAATGGTAATCAGCAAGAGGGTGGTCACTACGTGTCAATACCATTCACAGATGCTTGCATAAAAATGAGCGCTTAGGCTCCGCAGAATCTACAGCTTTTCTTAATTCATCAACCCGATCCACTATGTACTCACCGTAAGATCATGACAGTAATTGTACCCGTTAACCAGTCAATCACTATGCTCATGAAACCTTATAAAACATGGGCCGAATGGCTATTTGCATTAATCCGGAAGCATACAGCGATCTACCGATAGATTTTTCGGGTTGCCCCACCTTTAGACGCAAGGAGATATTTAAAAAGGCTTCGAAGAATAGCATGACTGAGTCCTTACCAGTATGGAAATGCAATACTAGCACCACTAGCTCCGAAAACAGCAAAACTCAGGATGAACAAAATGACCTGACTTCCACCATCGAGCGCCGCTGACAAAAGATAGTTGTACTAGGACCACGCGTTAGTAAGAATACCTGACATGGCAGAGATTACATGTATACTTTGACGAACCACCTTGGTCTGCGGGTCCTGATCCACCATTGAGAGGCAAACCCAATGAAAACGCAAGACCACCATTGGCCATTAACAGAGTAAGGTAACCTGAGAAGTTGAATTCAGTAGGTACAGTAGCTTCAAGGCCTGAGTTGTTTTCTAGTCCTCACCATCCAATGTACAGCAATATAATGGGGAAGTTGAGATACTTCATGGTGCTGTTGATCCAGCTGCCTTGTTTCGTGTACTTATATACAATCCAGAAAGGGATAGGGATGAAGATTCCTATGAGCCTTAAGATCATATTTCTATCAAGTTTGTTGACGGATTGACAATGGTGTAGAAAACGTACATGGCAAAAGGAATGATCCAATACCCAGACGGCTTCCCCAATGTAAAGAGCTCCTTGCCCAGCGCGCCCATGGCAACGGAAGCAGAGTTGGTCGACTGTATGATCCACCCACTCCACTGAAAATCATTCGTCAAACAAAGAGCAATCCAAAGAAAATTTAACCAAAGCTCACGACACGCGTTCCTGTAGGATCCTTCAATACTTCACGATTCGCATTGACAATTGTTATCATCACTGTGCATTGACATTGGTCGATCAATGTTTGCGGAAAAAATGACCCTCGACAAGACTAACTCGTATAATTAAAGATAGCTCCGACAATTGAGCCCAGCATTTGTACTGCGAAAGTAACCCGTGGAGGTAACTTTGTGTATTGCCCAAGCTTTAGATCTGTTACCGGCAGACGCTATCAGTCATCCTATGAAAATTCTGTTGGGAAACTCACCTTGAAGTAGATACAATGTCTGGAAGGCAGTAGCATTTCCGTACAGACCAGCATACATGACAGGGATAGGCTGTCCTGGATGAATGAAGGCAGCGATAATTTGGACTGCATACTTGATGGATATGTTGAAACCAGTTGTTGCAGTAACTGTAAGCCGAATTATGAACAAACAGTGTTTGACTCGAAGCAGTGAAGGTTTAGTACTTACTGAAGCCCAGTACAACAGACATGATGAACGCAAAGACTACAGAACATCAAAGCTTTTCTCGTAGAGTATAGAAAAGTGGCTCACTGGTGAAGAAAATGATACTCCAAGCGGGTATGAGGACGGTGGGAGCTGCATAGCTGGTGCCGATGCAAATAGCAAGGGAGGTGATCAGTAAAGCCCCATAAGCCCATTGCGGAACTTCAGCTAATACAATAAATGAGTTATTCAAGTCCATGTGCCAGACTTGACACCAAAAACTTACGATATTTCAGCATTTCTGCACGGTAACAAGTCAATAAGCGCTATCGGTGGCAACAAGGTGCTGACACAGACTAACCTTGGTAGTGAGGATCATCCACGTCCGAGGGCCCGCTTCGAAAGATCTGCATCTTACCGAAAGCTGAATGATAGACTTGTTAGAGTCGATACATGTCAACAGCAGAGTATAGATCGACCTTTGGTAAGCTCTGGCCAGTGCCACAGAAGTATTGTCGTGACAGCGGCACCGATAGACAGGTTGTAGCAAAGTTGTGAAACTGCAAACGTGGTGGTGTATCTTGGTAGTCCAACAGACTCCAGTGCAGTCTCGTTAAGGCGATAATCCGAAGTGATGACTGCGTCCTGGTCATAGATGCTACCATTGGTTCCAAACAATGATGTGGACATCCAAATAAGATCGCGTCCATTGAATACATTGGAGTAATAGCAGGCAGTGAGGACGATATAGCCTATACCCAATCCAACTGCCATAGCACAAAATATAATCGACTTTCTTGAAGCAGTTTACGAAACATACTTACTAAAAGAGTTGACCTCTGGCAACAAATTGATAAATGAACAGTAGAATATTGGATAGTCCGAGTCACACTTACGTGTCTGCAAGGGCCATACCAGAGGGAAACCTTGGGTGATGAGGGTCCATGAAAGACTGACAGAAAAAAGACCGATGCCCTCGTTACTAGATCCGGCGCCAAACAAGTTGCGTACGAAAGCATGCCGGCCATTGTCAGCAAGACATATGACGGAAATCGCAGTGAGTACTAGATATATCATCAGCTCCGAGTCGCGATTGCATTAGAAAAGTCAAAACGCACAAGGGAATGGATATTGGGGAATCTTCCGGTTCATCAAGTCAGTACAGGAGTTTACATATCGATGGTATTTGATCTGACCCATTCCCAAAAGAATATCGCTGCAAACTATCACGAGAGAATTCAGTTCAGTATCTTCCATCAAGCAAGAAGTGCCATACCATTATCCAGAAGAATTTCCGTCGCTTTTCATTTAATGCTCCGCCGAAGTGCAAGCTCTGAAGCAAATTCACGATAGAGATATATGAGGGATAAAAAGCACTAGTACAATCCTGTGAATGAGATGAGCAGTATTCACAAAAGTTCACATACTATGTTGGGTAGACAAGGAGCGTTCTCACTGAAGCTAATTATGAGCCTGAGCCTCAATCGATATATGCGAGCATGACTGACGTATCCCAGCAAATCCGTAGCCTAACATCTGGGTTGCAAATATCTGAAAAATGGCCACTGCAGTATTCAATCGGATGTCATAGAAGAGATCTTGAATTTTCCGTTTTAGTAGCTCGCGCGCGTATCGTCAAGGAGCACTTTGTACTCACTCATTGCAGCAATGACTTCCATCGCAAGAGACACGTTTGCAGCTGTAGAAGCCATAATGACAATAGCTGTATGCTCCCTTATATACAGAGTATGAGTACAACCATGAAAGAGAGCACTTAAGCATACTATATCATCTTTACTTGATATTGAAGGGCCCCGGATTAAGGATGCGCCAATGACCATGAGACGGGAGAGCTAAGAGATGTTACAAAGGCTCAATACATAGAAGAATGGAGACCAACCAGCTATTGCGGTGCCAAGAACATATGCTATTATGAGGCAGAACAACTGGGATACAGTGGCATTCTGAGGCTTGAACGTGTAGATAGTCCCCAGAACCGAAGAGAAAGCGCTCAATCCGATGCCGAGGAGGATAGATCGTGCAGTAATGGCCGGGGCAGTTGGGTCATCTTGCAGAGACACTACCTGCAGATCGAAACTAAGAGATATGGATCAATTGGAGCACAAGCAAACATACCTTGAGCGCTACTGCCTCTGCATCCTGGATGACTTCATTCAAGGCAGAATCGGACTCCCCTTCTGCGGCTTGGTCCTCAATTAGGGCATCGACCTTCTCAAAGGACAAATTACGCTTCTTGACGGAGTCGGATTCTGTGCGAGAGCTGTATCTTCTGGAAATCGCTTCTTCGGTTGACATTGTGGCAGCTTAGACAGTGAACTGAGGGCTCAAAAGCTCATCGGATTACACGGCACCATCGGCTACGGAGGCTTACAGTGATTGCTCCGTCCCAAAGGTGTCTCCTTATCTGCGAGGCCCTCAGATAGCGTCTGAATAGCGTGAATTCTTGAACCGAAAATAGCAGTAATCTCCCATCAAGCAGCGTGTCAATTTTTTGCATATCTTGCAGTTTTTCCGAAAGGCGAGCAGGGTATTCTGATGCTGTCCCGAAAATGCACATCTTGCAAGGTCAGAGGAAAACGGGAGTTGAAGTTCGAACTCTGTTGAAGCCATGTGAGAAAAGGGCTCAGCGCTTATTTACCTTGTTCAAAACTAGTACTGTTAGTTTTCGAAAGAGACCTTATCTATCTCGATTCTCTCTATCCCATGACATTCAGGGTCTCTCGGATTGTGTAATCTAGGTGCTGAGCCGTGCTTCTCGTCCATATGCTCCTTCCTTATCTTTTAACAGAAGTAGGAAACTAGTCCTATTCAACGTGATAGGCAAGATGAGCAGGGATACCGTTGGCTCGTCGTGAATCTTATACACCTTGGCAATTTCCATGCTCCATCTATGGGTCACTCTTGTCAGTCTCTGCATTTACACTATAGCCCAGAGACACCACCATAGCTCTGAACAACATCAAGAGGCGTTGATTTCCGTGCCTGGAGACTTCACTTTCGACACCAATTCTCAGATTTCCCTTTCTGAGGAGCCTTGGACCTCAAAATACGGCGCTCAGAACGACCTCAGTTACAGTGGACCATTGAGTTTTTCGCACTTCGACTACAGGAAATGCCTTGAAGACGCTAGCGCTCCCTTTGACATTGGTATCATTGGATTTCCTTTTGATACTACAACGAGTTATCGGCCAGGTACTTTGTAGATTTTTCTACTTCTTTATGGTCATTGTATGTCTGATATCTGGCTAGGTGCACGATTTGGACCCTATGCAATACGTTCGGGATCACGAAGGCAGTCTCTCGGCGCAGGCAGAGGGTATACACTGGCATGGGGAAGTAGCCCTTCAGATTTTGGCTCTAGTCTTTTGGACTGTGGCGACGTGCGTGAAATACCACCTCTGATCCTTTTGTTCGTTATATCACCGCGCTCTAGGTCCCAATTTCGGCCTATGATAATGCGAAAGCGATTGATCAGATGGAAGTTGCCTATTCAACATTACTTTCTCGACCCGTATGCGGAGGTACATCGGAGATGTACAAAGAGAAAACTCGGGCATTCTCCCTCGACGGGAAGGAACATCCTAGAATAATCACCCTCGGGGGTGACCATACCATTGTGAGTCTCAGTATGTTCCTCCCGAAGAAAATACCTACAAGAGACCTTGCAGGTTCTTCCTATCCTCAGGTCGTTGCATAAGGTGTATGGACCTGTCTCTGTATGTTGCGAAACGAAATGTTTTATTAGTATCTCACTCAAAATCCATGGTCGCCAGGTCATTCATTTTGATGCCCACCTGGATACTTGGCCTCCAAGAGGAACCACTGCTCAGGAGGGGATTACTCATGGATCGTTCTTTGCCGTTGCTGCTGAAGAAGGTCTATTAACCAATACAAGCATCCATGCCGGAATTCGATGCAAGATGCTCGTTAAGTGCCTCCTTATTCAAGAGTGAGCCGGTGCAAACCTCTTTCGAACAGGGCATTGAGGATATGCAACACGACGATACTGTTGGGTTTCAGGTAATAAGTGCCGAAGATATTGATGACTATGGAATCAAGAAAGTCATCGAGAAGATCCGAGAACGAATAAGGGATAAACCTGTTTATCTGAGGTGCGTCGTGGTACGCTTCGTAATGCTCAATCTAATTGTTTTGATCAGTTTGGATATCGACGTAGTAGGTATGGATTAGCACATTTCGGATGTCTTCATTGAAAGTCAAGCAATGCCTGGTAGATCCTGGCCAAGCTCCCGCAAGTTAGTCGCTGAGACTCTGGTTTACGATATCATGTTTGATCTCTGTCACGATATAGCTGGAACTCCGGAAGTAGGAGGTTGGACAACTCGTGAGGTCAAACGTATTCTTCGGGGGCTTTCCGGATTGAACTTCGTGTGAGGGGTTTTTCAAAATCCTGAACCATCTTTTCAACATATCCAGTAATGGACTGATATATTCTTTTCGTAGAGGCGCTGATATTGTGGAAGTTGCTCCGGCTTATGATAACGCGGAAATCACTGGCATTGCTGCTGCCGACATTGTACATGACTTTTTGTCCATGATGTTGGTGGACGGGCCTCCAGAACCGCATAGTGGCCCATTCAGCAACATTGATTTGTTATCTTAAGCAAGATCAAACTCAAATATCAACACGTATGATTCGCTACATAGTTCTTTAAAAAAAGCCAACTATTATGATACAACGAATACAGATCGTTAAAGCTGTCCAGACGTAAATGCATCATCTAACATCGTCAAAAGTCGTAAGATCACGTTGATCTGTTCAATTGCTTCAGGAATATCTAGTCTGCTCCACCCACCGTCGACCATTGATGCCCACAAGTAGTCGGGCTGGGGAATGATGCTAAAAAGAGCGGTCATGGGTGTGGTATCAAACATATTGAAAAGATAAGTACGTACCCAACAGTAGGTATATTTGAGTAACCGAGGATACTGCTTCCGCCAGCACCATACCTGATTGGCAACATAAAATTGTCAGACCAGGCAAACGAACCGAAATGACTCTGACGCACCATTCCGATTTTGTTCCTTGAACTACCTGCGGCGAAACCATAGCCATCCTTAACGAATCTGAAGTACCATTGAACGCGTCGATATACATTTGGTGCATCAAGTCACTAGCAGACGAGTCATTCGCCATCGTCCACATGGGCTCCAAGCTTCCAGTCGGTTGATAAACTGGAACACCAGTACTGAAGTCATCCTTCCATTCAATAGCGCCGAAATGTTCGCAGACTACAGCGGCTTTGGCATTAGCGAGGAGGTCGGGTCTCGAAGCCATCCAGTCGGATTCGTTGAGGTGCCCGCCGGACATGTGGCCTGTGGTGATAACGAAGCTGGAAACTGGGAGATGGGGGGATGTATTTTGCGATAACGCGGTGAATGCTCACTCGATATTGATGCTAGGCCTTTGTCGGACGAGCACTTCGGCCATTGTTAGTAAGAGGATTGGACCTGAAAAGCTTCAATGAATTACTTGAAATGAAATAGAAGGTCGAAACTGACCGTTTTCTTCAATAATCGAGGGACCATCACCTGAAGAATCCACTTCATTAATTTGTTACGCAAATTTTTGAATGAAGAACTAACTGTGCGTGTAAACGATGATGGTGTCATTCGTACCGGCAGTTCCAGCCAGATGTGAGATCACCGTGTGCGAGTTAACCTCATAGCTAGGTGCGTTGAGTACAACAGTGGCGTTATCCACCTCGCCATTTGCGACCAGGCCTCGGATGAGTTCACCAGTCGAATTGCCGACATAAAGACTAGGTACGTCAAAGTGAACAGAGCCATTGCCTGGTGCACCATCGTTGGGTAGGAATTGCAGAGCGGCATCGTCATCCGAAGTGTTTACCCAGGAAGCAATGACAGCAGAAACTCCCAACGTCCTTAGCGTGGTGAAGTCGAGTGTTTTGGCAGACTGCCAGTGAGGGTTCGTGAGATTACCAATCTGAAAACAAGAAAAGGTGTTGATCTATGGGCACAATGTTCTAAAAAAAGCGTTACCTCAGGTATTTCAGTCGCAGCATCGATGTCTCGGGAGGTACTAATGAATGTTGTCTAATATTAATATTCGGTACAATACCTATGAGAAGAAAAGATGACGTACCCTAACAGTTTGTATCCCGGTAAAGAATAGTTGTGTGTTGGACTAGGATTGTCAAAGAATAAGACAGAGCCAGCCGGAGGGAGATTGTCGAGGTTCAGACTCGAATTGACAGCTTTCTCTGTCACGTCGGAAACCGAAAAAGTACCTGCATCGTGTACGGGTCCTGTTACACCTGCGACGCCACTGTCTCCACTATAAGGCCAATATCCTGTCGTTGGGAGTCCTAAGATGGTTCCGTTCTTGAGGGCTAAGCTCAAAGACCACCACTGAGGATCCCATCTGAAATGAAAATGAGTAGCAAGGCCAATGAAAGGAGTGTTCGAATCAAACCTATCTAGCGTGTAGTTGAGGATTTGGACATCGAGGCCAGCAAGCTGCATAGATTGCGAAACCAGACTTGTAAGCGTGTTTTGGTTGTCGTTCCCGGCTGAATGGAATTTTAGTAACAAGATGCTGGAAAGGCAGCGTAACACCCACTCCAACGAGGACCTCTCAGATTTGTCTGCCATAGTCGATCGTGAAACCGTTGCTGGTCGTACTGTGTCAAAGTAGGAGCAGTCGTGGCAGCTACTGAGAGTAAACGAGCTAGCAAGGAAATGAGGATAATCATCAGTCAGAAGGACACAACAGTACGTACTCGGGTAGGAGTGTGGGTCTCTGCTTTTTATAGTGCTCTGAAGCCCAATCCCGTTATAAATAACGGAAACGGACCTCAGAAGAATGGAACAAACCTGTTGAAGAAAGGAGACTATTCATCGCCCCATTGGATCAAGTGATAGGTACAAGGTACAGGGTGGAGGTTTAGCATCAGCTGACGGTATTCCAGTAATCTTTCAGAAAAGCATATTTTTCACTCTGTCCTGCAGAATACTAGCTCTACGATTGGCAGAAGCCAAGAGCAGCTTTGATAGCTTGAATGTGAAGACAAAAGCTCAGTTGAACGTGGAATGAGAAAATCAAGAAATCAGAATAATCCAGAAGGGGAAGCCAAATATTGAGAAGGAATGATGACATCAGCGCAGCTACCCATTTTGCCAGGACCAAATATTGTTTTTGCAGGAAACTTACCGTGATGTTCGCCATTTTACGCACTGATTGAAGGCCACCCCTTGTCCTCAATATGTACACTACCAAAAGGTCTTCTTTGATGTCGGTGCCTTATCGTCCATCCTTCTATTATCCTTTGTGCTCTGCGAATCCTATAAATTTTCTGCATGACATTTTCTTTGTCAATCTCTGCCACCATGGCCCAGCGTCATCAGTCCTTCATCATTGCTCGTGTCGTTGAGCACCGACGAAAAACTCTATCATCGCTCTCTTAGAGGCTCATCAATGGTAACTGTGGCAAACTCGAATTTTCTTATGCTTAATTAACTTTCTTGTTGTGGTGCTACGGATCGCTACCTCTCCAGGCAGCCGTTCGTTACTTTGAACTCATAAAAAAACCCGGTCAACTCTGCCATCATACGCGAGGAACTTAAGAATGCTCAAGCAAAACCTGATACCCATTTTCCGTGCCATTACAGCCTATTTCTGCTTGCTTGTGCTTTCAATATCAATCTCGAGCAGAACTATATCTAGGATGGACCTCTCGAGGGCAGTCTGCTCCCGACATCATTCGGGTGTAAGTTCGCAGGTTCATATCCATTCATCTTAACTATAGCCATCGAAAGCTCTGGGCTGCCTTTCCACAGAAAACAACGACGGCCTGACCATACTGTAATGGTCGTGTACAACGACGATACTCACGATCAGACCAGATGATAGGAACACCGTGTATTCCAGAGCGACGTAGGGTGATCGTACGATACAAGTGGTTGTAAGGTAAAAAGAGAAGA
>MU790665.1:0-56251 GCA_027886635.1 Lentinula boryana
TCAGACTTTCCCGCCTTTGCTGACTTATCCTATGATAAGCAGCCGTCGGCATCTTATCTCGGACCAATTTGATATCTTTTTTATGATTGGGACAGGCTCAACTCCTTGAATAGAGCATTTTCTGCATTTTACCTGAATTCTTGTGATTTTTCTGGGTGAACGGCCAAATTCTGGAGGTCAGACCCCTGAAATCAGGATTGGCCGAGATTGGCTCGTTGAATAATGTTTATATAGGCCCAAATATGCACGGAATACATAAAAAGGCGCTGCCCTGTACACAGTGGCTCATAAATAAATCAATCCAAAAATTTACCGTGTTTGATTGTCCTCAACTGTAGCGATTACAACATGGTGAATAACATGTCGTGGATATTCACGTGAAAAAAAGCTGAACTTTGGAGTTCGGGATATGCAAAAAAATTCAGTACAGATAACGGACTGACGTAGTTGACATTAGTAGAGCAAGAGAGAATCATCAACACAACATACAATCTGGATTCTCTTTGTCTGTTAGATCTTCAAATCCCCTTTTATCATAAAGATGCACATTCTACGGCAATGGGGACATGTAAGCACCTGCTAGTGCGAGGGTTCATATCCTTACCAGATCTTCACTACCAACACTAGTTTCTTGGAGAGATTGAGCTCTCCTCTTGACCTGATTTCGCCGCATGAGATGTAAACGCAAGAAGACAATAACTGCTAATTGAATTCCATAGATTACGATATGGGCAACGAATGCCTTGACATAGCGTGGTGAATCATTCGCTCTGAAGACTGTGTTACAGTCAAGGTTCTGGTCAGAACGTGAGATAACAATTAAGCTCACTCGCCTTGAGGACCTGCAGCATTTCCAGTGGCCCAAGCACTGAGATACAGGTGAAGAAGAAACTATGTGCAGAAAGACGTGAACGTACATGAAAACTAAAGATGAAGCGACAACTTGTTTAGTCCTCTGTAAACATCTCATCAATGCTAACAAGGTTGAAAATTACGAAAAAAAACATACACCAGCCACATTACCGCTCATCACTGCAAGATTGAGAACAGCGACTGCTCCGAAGACTTGTGTACAGCTGTAAAGGGAAATTCAAGATGTTTCATTACTACGTCAAAATGGGAGCTCATACTAGAATGCGATCAGCAGCCCAATTTTTGTTTCTGAAGTAGTTGGAACAGCTTCGAACAGCCTTGAGAACATGGTTTCGCACCAACTGAGACTGAACTACCTACATAAGAAGACAATGGTCCCGGCGATGTTAGGAAGAGTATAGACCTGTATATGCGAATTAATGTTGCGAATCTTGCTATCGAATTGGCCTGTGCTCACAAAAGCAAGCACAAGTTTTTGTCCATATCGCTTGGAAAGGTAAGCTCCACTAAATAAGGCAGCCATGATGATTGCACCTGGAAAGAGTGAAGCGTCATTAGTAGAGAGATAATAGATAGCGCGTAGACAATGACCTTGCGCAATCGCCAAAAGATATGTCTGTAATTGAGAGTAACCCTTGACCCAGCAGACTGAGTTGTGTATATATAACGGGTGCTGTATAAGAGACATGTACGCACGAAAGCAGTAATGATGAGGTTGGAGAAGGCCCCCAAGCCGCCTGTTGGCAATCCATTCGTGAAGGATATCAGAGTTACTGACCACACAATCGGATCTCTGAGTGCTTCAACTATATCATTGACTTAATCAGAGAACATTTTTTTCTTGAAATCATATATCTTTCGTACCTGCTTGATACATCTGACAAGGATCTTTGTCAAAGTTCAGAACTCGATTTCTCAAGTTGCATACCTTGAATTCCCTATTCTGTAACCCTGTCTGATTTTTTCTCACTCGTTCTACCATGAGTATACGGTCTTCAGGGGAAAAGCATCGGGCTCTCATCGGGCTATCCGGCAGCCACCAGGCAACAAAGATACCCCAGATGAAGGTGATACATCCAAGCAGCTTACAAGCGAAATCAGCGGGGAAACAAATTTGAGTAGCATTAACTCACTGTGAACAGTATTTGCCAGTTATGCAACTTAGCATGTTGGATATGTGCTATTCCATAGGCGATAAGTCCTCCAACACATTGCTGGAAACCGTTCATAGAGTAAAAAGAACCTATGACCAGTGCTTGTTCGTCTCTGGTATACCACATCGTTGACCTGGCACGTCATACTTGAGTGCATTGATGATATAAGGGAAGGTCACAACCTACAAAAACACAAAAGCTGGTTGACAAACACATTCGAATATTCCAAGGAGGGTTCTAACGATGACCAGTCCGGTGAAGTTTGTACAAGCGGCCGAGCATGCCAAGACTGCACCCCACGCAGAAATACTACCCGTTTGAAGATTTGAAGGTCAAGGTATGGCCTCAAGCTGCTGAAGACCCACCTAAATGCCAGGTATTTTGCGATAGGTAAACGCTGGATGAGCCTGTTTGTTGGAAATTCCCATAGAAGGCTGACATGAAACGAGGATTAGAAAGACAATCAGAACATGGGGACTGGGTGTACCTACATCGCGATGTATACTTGAAGCATGACTAAGGTTGAGCATTAATAATCTAGGAATAAGAAGATATATACCACACGTCGTGAGCCAAGCATATTGTTGACCGACAAGGCGAGTATCAGTGGTGATACCCATGATGGATGCAAAACTCATGGTTCTGAAAGATCGAGGGTTCGGATAATGAGCTTCGATTAGAACCGGAAAAAACTTGCCCCTTGTCTAGAGTTTGGCAGACTTGAATAGTATAGAGAGATATCAGGAATTAGATATAGGAAGTCCGGAGATGACTGACAGTATGTGATGATCATGACAACCTATGTGAAAGGCATCTTGGTCAATGTATTAACAATTTGAGATTGGCTTCGTACCAGGACGCGCTTATGAATCATCCATCTCAGCCTCCTGTTGGTCGCATCGTCAATTACAATGGGTTTGTGACTCTTTGACGCGTTAGGTGCAAGTGTCGCGAAGAACTCTGCAACTTCTGCATCAATACCTGCCCCAGGAGCTGCTGTGAAGACACAGATCGTTTCAATAAACAAGTACTTATGGCAGGATCTCCATACTTCGATGCGTTGACTGGCTATCCAAAGAGTACAGGTCTTTGGGTGTTTCTTCAATGTTCTGGAGGTCTTGAATGTCTGATGTATCCTTGGTGGTAGCGGACATCCTGCTATGTACTACAGCAAGAGAAATGTGGGACTTGGGAAGCCAGCCCTTTACCGAATCTCGTCTTTTCAATCAAGTGGTAAGGAGTAGCCTTGATTGGCCCTGTGACTGATTTCCCCGGTGGGCGGACGCTATCTCTACTCCGGATGTGGTTGGCAGATGGGCGGCGTTCTTTCCAATATTTTCATTGTTTGCTCACTTGAACGTTAGTATGAGCTGGTATTCGAGAAAGGAAGGTAAGCAACGATGTACACTCAGTCAATTTGAATTTGCTTGTTTGGTCGGATAAATGCAATTGAGAGTGGAGGAAAAACCTTGAGTATATTAGACGGTAAATGCGATCCGGAGCCCGGGCCCGGGCAGTCTGTCCGAGTTGAGTTTGTTGAAAAACGAAACGACTGACCATCATGATGGTCTGTCGCCTCGACGATGTCCGCCAGAAATGCGAATCCTTTGAAAGTTAGTAACCTGCCTCTACTTGCAGCATAGTTTTGGAGCAGTATTTGCAGGTATCTCTTCTGAAGCAAATTCACAATATAATCAACTGTCTGGTTAATATCAAAGATGAGACTGGCGAGTTTCTCATGACCCTCGAGGATGGAAGAGTGATCGATACTAAGGGATGGAATGACTGGGAGGTGCGTGCTCCCTTCTCGTGAATTCACACGTCATTTATATAATCGACAGTGGACTCATGGAATTGGTTGGAACATGAACTTCTCTACGGAGAAGTCAGTTACTTATCCGCACTTTCGTCTACTAGGGTTATACGGCCTTCTCAAACTTCACAGCATAACAGGCGATGGACACGCACTGGATATATCACTGGCCTGGTTCAAAGAGCGATTTGAGATTGGCACGACCAAGGTATGTCTTCGTCTTCCTGAAACTTTGTATGGTCGATAGCCTCGTTGCTTTATTCTACTTCAGAATGTAAATACTATGTCTCCCCTGTTGACTGCGGCGTATCTTCATGAGGCCAAGAAGGCTGATTATCTAGTACATCTGGATTCTTGGGCGGAATGGGTCATGTATGATATGCCACGAACAGAGGAAGGCGGTCTGCAGCACATCACATACCTAGTTGTAAATTATCAACAGCTGTGGGATGACACACTCATGATGTCAGTGCTTCCATTGGCTAAAATCGGTTTAGTTCTCAATCGCCCTCACTACGTGGAAGAGGCTAAGAGACAATTTCTACTGCAGTAAGTCATAGCTGATCTCGATTTCACTTTTGAGTCAACATTTATCCCCAGTATCAAATATCTACAAGATATCCAAACAGGTCTCTGGTTTCATGGTACTCCCTGAATTCTCGAAAAACGCAATATGTTGTTCACCATCTTGTTTAGGTTGGACTTTTGATGGACGACATCATTTTGGTAAGGCTCGATGGGGCAGAGGAAACTGCTGGGTCACAGTAGCGATCCCTGATTTCATTGAGATGCTCAACCTCCCAGAAACGGACGGCCTGCGTCGATATTTAGTCACTTCGCTTGTTGCGCAAATAGATGCATTGGTGAAGTGTCAGGATCAAGCAACAGGACTGTGGCATACCATCTTAGACGATGAAAACTCGTATCTGGAATCATCTTGCACGGCAGGATTCGCGTATGGTATATTAAAAGCGCTCAGACTCAGGCTTATACCTAAAGAGGAGCGTTACGTGAACTCCGTGAAGAAGGCAATTCAAGGCGTGCTTGCAAATATTACGCCAGAAGGAGAACTGAAACTTGTGTCCTTTGGCACACCGGTATTCGACAATATTGAGGAGTACAGGAGGGTACCTTTGACTAGCATGCCCTACGGCCAAAGTCTGGCGTTGTTAGCATTGACCGAATATCTCAGAACATATGTATAAGTAACGAAGATTGTTCATTCTCTACTTATTCGGGGTACGGGAAGGCCTGCCGTTGGTTGAGCCCAATTAGGGAAATACATAAATAAGCATGTGGTATCCGGATGACATCGTTCTGCTAACGTTCTGCGGTCTTCAAGTTCTACTTTTCTACTTCTTCGCTGTGCCTCCCTTGCCAGTCAGTAATGAGCACCTCGCGTCGCTCCTCTAAGTCGACAAGATCAACGGCCACCACTCGTTCCAATCGTCCTCCAGCTTGGCGTGCAACAAGCCTAATTTCCGGTAACCCCCCTGGACTGCCCTTAATTATATCAAAGAACTCTTCTGCTCCAGAAGTGTCGGTAGTTACTGCTGAGCCAGAAACTATATCGGGCTCTGGGTCAACATCAGCAGCTTCTCATCTCGCTCCTACCATTTCCAAGAGGTCGAAGTCAGTCAGTTCGAGCAGCGTAGATGGAAGACTTAGAGCGGAGCGGAAGAACAGCACCAGGACTCGATTACAGGATGTGTTTTCAAGCGAAGATCCGGAAGAAGGGGGAAGTATCACCAGATTAGACTCGTACGTCCTGTCGTAATCATAGAGCCTGACAAGAGCACTGAACAGTCTTTCAGCATGCCGTCAGGTAGCATTGTTAGCACAGGCCAGGGTGTTGCATTCCCTTCGTATGTATTGTGTGACATATTCTCTGCTGAAGACCTATGTGTTAAGCTGACACTTCAGAACTTCTTCACTTGCATTACCTGAATCCACGGCCTTGCCGACTTTCATACGTACAGAAACTACTCCTGTGCCTAATGCTCCTGTACATCCCGTCCGTGAACTCTCATCTTCGCCGAGCCGTGGGCCATGGCTTGGATCTCTTGGCCGCTCCAAAGGCAAAGAGAAGGCAGCGGATGTCGATGCTATCACTGTATCGCCCAATCCAATCCAAGATACACCCAAACTGGCCGCTCAATCACTCAGTGTGGTTGCAGTAGATGAAGGAATCGACAACGCTGAGAGTTTAAGCTCCGCTATAGAGGCTCTCGGATCTTCACAACCTAATGCCTACGAAACATTGCGCGCAGTCTCTTCTCCTTCAGCGGCTGAAGTACAAACACTCAGAACTGAAATATCTCTGAATACGGAAGATCCATCGAAAACTCTGCGAGGTTCTGAAGCACCGAAACATTCCTGGTTTAATCCTTTTGCACCCTATTCTTCACGTTCTCATAAAACCAATTCACAGCCTCAGCCATCTCAGCCATCTTCTCCCTCCCCATCCCCATCTACCTCACCAACGTCGCCTAGTCCGCTGAGAAGGACATCTTCATCCTATGTGGAATCAATAGATGATGAAGTTCCTGGGCCAGTCCGGACACCCGCCTTTTCTGACGACGAAGATGGGCAGAAAGTGGAACGAACAACAAATCATCTATCTAGTACCTTGGAACGTTCTAGTAATGGGAATGTAGCTGGCTCTCAAGGCGAATCACCACCTGCTAGTGCTCCTATGCAGACGTATCAACCTCGCAAAAGGCTAGATTCGTTGAATTCGCTTAATCCGTCCACGAGTCGGTTCAGCATTAGTATACCCCTTCTCGGCCGGCCTAAAATGCGCTTGGAAGATGCCGTGAAACGAGGAAAGGAAGTTGATGGCGAGGGAATTAAAGAAAGTGCTCCTGGTACGCGGCGGCTCCTATGTCATCATTCTGCGCGTTTGTTTCCGCTGACACGTTTCCTTTCTACTACTAGTTCACGATATTGCTGATGCGTCATCCACTACAGCAGTCTCTTCTGTGACACCTACTCCCTCAATCTCTCATCCATCTCTTTCCTCTGAACTACCACACACAACAAACACTCTAGCGATTACAGCATTGACAACCGCTGAAGGCGGTCGAGCTGAGGAGCCTGCGGAACTTGACATGCCTGTTCCTTCTCCAATCCAGCCAGAATCCAAAGGAGCCACAGATGAACTCCCTTATTTGTCTTCATCCGTCTCCCAGATTCAGAACGAACCCGACGGCGCCACCCGGACTGATTCGTCTCTGGTAAACGCACTTGAAGTAGCGACTCCTACCCAATCCTGGTGGAGCTATATAGGATGGGATACCTCTCGACCCATTATCACACGTGAGGAGCCCGTACCCGAATTGAGGACCGAAGGCAATGAAAGCAGCACACCAAACCCAGGCACAACTCAAATTCAACCTACTGATCCTCTTCCAGAACGTTGCGCCTCTGCTCCGCCAGCTATGGAACCTTCCAATGCGCCTTCAGTTGAACCGGCGGAGAGCCAGATGGAACAACCTCAGAATTCGGAACTCACAATGCCTATCCGACCTCAGACTGAAAACCAGGCTCACGCTAAAGCTCCGTCGATATTCTCTCTTGACGCTGCTCGTGCTGCTGGGTCGTGGTTCAATCCGTGGGCGTGGTACGGTTATGGGGGTGTCGAACCTCCCTCATCAGACCCAATTGGTTCAAATACCACAACAAATGGTGGCGCTGAGGATAGCGAGTGTAGAGACGATGATGGCAACGGAAGTAGAAACGCCGGAGATGAAGAGACGGATAGAACAGAGATGACCGAGTCGGAGAAAATCAAAGAGGCCGCTCTTGCCAGAGATAGACCACCAAATACTGCTTCATCTTCCGCTACCTCTCCGACGACTCAGAACGATACTCAAATTGGGTCGTCAACAGTTGTCCCGGAAGAGAAATTCTCTGACCCGCGTCCCCCAAACCTCGACCCCATCAACCCTATTGCGGATTCAGCTTCATCCATGCATTCTGGTTGGGCTTCATTCTTTTCCTTGGGCAGAGGCAGAGGATTGATAACAAAGAATGTCGGCGATGGTACTATGGGAATTGAAGGGTCTAAGGACGAAGTCAAGAGGGACGAAAATGGAATGGAAATAATGGACTTGACTGACGACGAAACTGGCAGTATGAATGTGAATGTACAGGAGCCAGAGCCAGAGCCAGAACGCCGGGAGTCGGAGAAAGCTGTCTCAAAGGTACCTGCGAGTAGTGCACTCAGCCTCATGCGTGCACTAGCCGGTCAAGATTTGAAGAGAGTTAAGGCAATCGAGGGACCAAAGGATGAGGAAAAGCAAATGCAGCAAGATGTCGGCAACACAAATGACAAGCTTCCTCTCCTCCCGCCTTCACCTAATCCCTCCATGAGCAGTTCGAAGTGCAACACTGATTCTCCTCCCGTAGGCCTTGTGCCTCGTTCTCCCTCGAAAGCTTTTGCTTCACGACCTGGGAGAGCCTCGTCTGTTAGTACGACACAGACATCTAACTCGTTTGGCTCTAAACCGGCACCTCCATTGACGATCTCCGATGATCTCAAGGCTTCAGTTGCTGCCGCAAAGAAAGGAAAGCGAGCTGGTGTGTCTCCGGCTGTTGGACCATCTTCTTTACCGAAAGATGGTATCTCCACACCTCCTCCAGAAATAGATGGGGTCAAGAAAGAGAAAGAGAAGGACAAGTTGAAAACGGCTAACAAGTCTGGTACTAATACTCCTTTTCCACCTCCACCTCCACCTCCGAACCTCGTACTCCCGACATGGGAAGATACATTCCGTACCCTTCCCCGCAAATGGGTACCGGAACAATATCTTCCAGCAGCCAATAACACCTCAGGAGGCCTCGGAACCACTATAGGAAAAACGATGCGATATATGAGTGGGATGCTTTTGGGCGCAGATAGCGGATATACATCTGGTGGAGAGAGTAGTCGTTTTGGTGCTGGCGCAGGCGCGACCAAACGACGTTCGCGCAGGGGAAGTTCAAGGCGAAGGAGCATCTCTGAAGAAAATGCGATACCGGGTGGAAGCGGAGTTGGTGGAGAAGCTGAGCTGCTTGCCAGAGAAAGACAGAAGCTCCGAGAGCTGCTTAATTGGGGGCAGAACTTGCCGAGGGCTTGGGAAGTCATCGATCAGGCCATTGAAAATCGAAGAAAATCTGTGCAGGATAAGAAAGGGAAGATCAAATCTATGATTGGACAGGAAGAATCCCAGAAAGATGTGGATGTGACGAGGGGGTGCAAGAAGGTAGTGGTCATCGGCATCCATGGATGGTTTCCTGGTATGCGAACCGCTTGCTCATCTCCATTCCTGTACTGATCTAACATATCAGGTGCTGTCATGCGATCTATGCTCGGGGAGGTGAGCTACGTCTACCACTTTTGCTGCGTCATTATACATTCGGTCACGTTCCCTTGTCTCTGCTGTTCCGTGGAACTCGTTCCAAAATGCATCTTTGATGCCGAAATGTTTCAGATATATCAAGAAACGTTGCTCAGCCTTTACCTACGTGACAAGCTTGCCTTCCGGCTCAGACGATTGGCTTGAACCGATTTCTAACTCATCATGGCATTTTGATGCTTCCTTCCCCCTTTCTTCCTCTTTTCTGATCTTTCGTACTATGCATGCTGACGATGTACAGCCCACTGGAACTAGTCCGAAATTCGTTAATATGATGGAGCAAGCACTGGAAAACTTTCAATCAGCCTATGGAGTCAAGTTTGAAAAGGTCACGAAGATCCCACTAGAGGGTGAAGGCACAATTGATCGAAGGGTTGAAAGGTACGCCGGTGCTTTACCTGGTTTGCTCAAATTCATGGCAATGAACAGGCTGTACTCTAATTTATTGGCCAATGAATCATGGGTGGATGACCTTCACAATGCAGATGTTGTTTTTGTCGCGACACATTCCCAGGGCTCGGTAGTCTCAACCCATTTAATCGACCGTCTTATTCGTGATAGACATATACGGACAATCAAGAATGCGGCTTCAGAGCCTATCTCAGACTTAGGAACGAATATGGTTCCCCTGCCTCCTCAAAGAGTCTGCTGCCTTTGCCTTTGTGGCATCCATCTGGGGCCCCTTCGGTACCTCAGCACAAGCTCTCTTCTACAACCCTATATTCAGGTTCGATTCCATTCTTTCTTGTTACCATCAACTGACTGATCATCCTCAACGCAACGTAGTACTTTGAATCCGCCGCCGCGCGAGAACTCTTTGAATTCCAAGTATGTGCACAAGATTGTTATCTTCTGCGTGCACGGCTAACTATGTTCTCTATCTCGGCAGAATACCGAAAGTGATGTTTCCAAGGCATATGTTCAATCTCTGCGAAATGTCCTTCACAACGAAGTGAGGAATTGACGAGATGTGACTGCTCGACACTAATCAAAAAGTAACAGGTAAAGATGGTTTACGTCGCCTCTTTGAATGATCAAGTTGTTCCGATATACTCTGGCCTGTTCACTTCTGCTTCTCATCCATTGATTCTGCGTGCTCTCTACATTGATGGTGACGCTTACCAGTGAGTACTGAACGAAAGATTCGTAATCCAATTGACCTGACGTTTCCTGGAGTTCTTCTGATTTTCTCACAAATCTACTGGTCCTACTTCTCCGCGTCTTGAACTGTGGCTTGTCAGATAGTGGACTGCTCGCTCATCTTTCCGAGGCGACAGCTGGCTCTTTGAGTGGAATCGGACATTCCACAGCTTATGAAGAATTGTCTACATTTTCGTAGGTCCTTGTTTTGTTAAATCGGTCGAAATCTTATTCTTCTTTGCAAGATTGGCTGTAAACTATCTGTTTCTTGCGAATAGTGGCTTCGAAGATCATCCGGAACTAATCGTTGAGCATTTTAATGCATCCCACGAAATGAACGACTACGAGGTGTTTCGTGATCCTCACCCATAATCAATCTAATTCTGATTTCTTCGCCTTAGATTCCATGGGCTCTTCGCGATTTGATCGCAGACGAGAAAGTAGCTCATCATTTCTCTCGAGAAATAACACAGCTTCGCGATGCTTTTCGCGAGTGGCATCCCAAAACGACTATTCTACGAGACATTAAACGTAAATTACAACCAATTCAAAGGCTACCCACGACGTCCACGCCTGGTACAGCAAATAATACGAGCAAATTATAAGGAATTTTATCTTCTCATCGGTCTAATCTGTCTAGTCCTTTCACTGGATTTTATGCACAATAGAAATGAACTTATCGTGTAATCTAGATGCTCTCAATGTATTCGTATATGCATACACCACAATTGCAATTGTACACAAAAACGGAACTGGAATTTGAAGCGAGGTTGCACACGGTATGATATGTATGGACCTCTCATAGAAAGAAAGACACTTATCGATATTCAGCACCACAGTCACCCATGGAAGTGATGATGCGACAACCGTTCGAACGATTGAGTACAACATCCAATGCAGCTTTGTCACCTTCGGTCAGTCGAAAACCATTCACTCTGAGGTTATCGTCAAGATGTTCAGAGATGCCCAGTCGTGTGCCTTGCCATTGAGATTGAGGTAAGTATGACCTCGATGACATATACTGAGAAGTAACAAGTACCTATGATCACCGCGCCTACAAAGGGATGATCCAGAACCCAACGTGTTGCGATATTAGAGATGCTGAGTCCGTGCCCATTCCCAATGTCATAAAGCACGAGGAGAAGATCTTGGAACAGCTGCCAGCCGCCCCATACCCCGACGATTATGTCCAAATACTACGTTCTTGTTCAGATCTTTGCACAGTGGATATGTAATGCGCTCACCTTCCGTTGAGATGGCGTCAGGTGATTGGAGTAACGGTCAGGCATCGGCTTATTGAGCCAAACTTCTGACAAGAAACCTCCACACTACGCGTAAACAGGTCATGACAGGAAGAACAGATTGGGAAACGACCCGCACGAGTGTACCGTAGCAAAGCAGTTTGATACCATGCTTCTCACAGACATCGGCCATGTCATGGAGGGGACGTGTGTCTATTAACGAGAACTGAATGAGATCTCGTCAGCAGAGCCAAAGACGAAATTTTGCATCGAAAGGCACCTGAACTTGGTTGGATGATATCACACCCGGGCCAAGTTGCGTGCAGATCTCATCAGTCCTGGTTGAGTCAAAGTTACAGAGCCCCAACGCCGAAATCCATCCATCCGTTTTGAGTCCTTGGAGTATTTTGAGCGTACTCAAATAACCTTTCTGGGAGTAATCCTGCCAATGGAACTGGATATGAGACGATCAGCATTCCGTGCGCTGGCACAAAATATGTGATACTAATAACCTGCAAAAGGTCAATACGATCCAGTTGCATCCGTTCCATCCTTTCTTTGACAGCAGCCTCTACCAATTCCTGGGACGGCTCAATATCGGTGAAGACACACCATTTCGTAGCACCAAATACGGGCTGATCTGGAGGTAAAGAACGCCGGAACTGCCCCTGGTGTGGTGAGGTCGCATGAGAATAGCCACAGCTGGTTAGTCAACACCTCAATACTTGTCACTCACGAAAATGATTTCTGCACTACCGTAGTGGTCGGCTGGTCAGAGTTAGGATGAGTAACGTGAATAATCACATTATGTAGTACGGGTACATATCGCACCGTCTTACCCTGTTGGGTTAACCAAGTGAGACGAAGAGATTCATCAATTAGTAGCCAAGAATGAAATAACCCACCATATCTAAGAAGCCATAAGCGGTTGTGGTGACTATTGATGTTTTAGTCGAAGAATTCACATACCGAATGCAGTGTACCCCGTATCTACGTATTTAGTCATTGCTTCCCGGATTCGAAGAAGAGGTGCGGTCCCCCAGGCATTACTAGAGAGCTGCCAAAGTCCTGACCACATACGAGGTAGGATTGAGGGGCCCAGCTGAAAGAACTCCATGTCACTGGACACAAAACGAGAGATATGAGTTTTGCTAGACATTCTAATGGCACAGGAAGAAAAGGCGAGACGGATTCGTGTAGTAGAAGAAGCGAGTTGGTATAGTACTTATATGTTGAATGATTATCTATAGATATCAGCAACAATTTGCGAGCTACAAGAATTTTCTTCACAGGTGACAATTGAACCGCTCAATGAACCGCAACTCGTCCGGTCCATCTGATAGAGAATCTGGGCGAATTTCATTTGTTTTGAGGTATTCGGTGCTAGGAACATGCTACTACTCGACCAAATCTTCGGTATTAAAATAATCTTCGTATGATGCTCATATGTGATCCTAGCGGAGACACGCAAGATTTACTCGGAGACTGAAGACCATATAAATGCTTCACTAAGTTTATCCATCTCCAACCTTCGAAAATGCCTGCTCCTGAAATTACCGTCAACCCGAATTATCCTCGACACAAAGTGAAGCATGTGTCAGTGATCTTTCACTGATTCAATGATAAGAGTGGTGTACTAAACCTTTCACTTCCACTAGGAACCTCATGGTCGATACCTACTTGGCAAACGCAACCATAGAAGAGTAAGCAGGTCAATAATCTTCACTTCGAATTTACCTCTTACCTTGTTCATAGCCTTCGATGCGCAGTCCGAGGATTCCTGGCATCAGGAACGTCTGGAATAGCATCAGCGTTTTCAGCCGCCGCTAGAAATCATCTATATGAAAGCGGAGCATTGATACCACCGAATCTTGACTCTCTCTTTGACAGGGATGTCGGAAACGGTGAGATTACTCCGACAAGGACTTTGAGGGAAGTTATCGCTCGCGCGAGAACGGTGTACGGGATAGGTTTGGGCTTTGCCAGTCTAGAAATCTTGATGCCTGTCGTGGAAGCGACCATTGGGGCCAAATGGAAGAGAGATGGGCCCACAGTAGAAATATTGACTGAAGTGGACGCTGACATTGTACAAGCTATTCAAGTGAGTTTACTTCTCCTTTTGGAAGATCAAACATATTTACACCATTTCGCAGAGCTGCAAAGAAGAGCTTTTGTCCGATCGAGTGAAAGAGCGGGGTGCAGCTAGACAGATCGTCAATAGGCTTCAGCGTGGAGTGGAAGATAGTTCTCAAGAGGGGGTTTTGGTGTTTGAGAAAGCTGCGGACAGTATTCGACACTGGAAGTTTTAAAATGTACCCTTGTGTCCCTAATAGCGTGGGTAAAGATGATTCGAGGAGTTTCAACAGACTCAGAGGGCATAGCTGCGTAGACCGGTACTCTGACTCGAGATTGCAAACATTCATTCTGCGGAGGAGGTTCGACGCTCAGTGAGCTTACCTGTCAGCTTATAGACTGAAGAGATTGAAGAACGAGTTGGATAAAGAAGTAACACTCACACAGAACAGTAGCAATTAATAGAAGGTATGATAAGTTAACACGAAAATCGTTTTCCCGAGTTCACTTTGTCTTCACACGAGCAATCGTCATTGTACCTCAGTCACCAAAGGAATCAAGTTAACGATTGGGCAGATGAGAAGGTACTTGGCTGACGCTAGATGCGCCAGCGCTCGACCTCAGCCTTGCAGCAAGGCTGCTGTCTCTTGTACGCCTCCCTCCTTCATACATCCGTCCTCTTGGTGATGAATCGTCTCCGAACCAACTGATGGCTCTTTGTCGCTGATATGAGCTTGGAGTTGAGCCATCTCTCTCAGAATCACGCATCGGATGTTCTCTAGGAGGAGTGTGGACCAGAAGAAGAGGCTGCGATAAATGATCAAAAGAGGCACTGATCACATTCATTATGGTAAGATACACCTACTTGAGCAGGAGAGAGGCCCATGACGCTAATGGCGCTGTGCTTGTGATGCAACGAGGGCAGATCACTGATACCATCTGGAAGAATCAATGTTGCTCTTCTTCTAGCTAACGACCCTAGGCTTAGGTTTGACGCAACCTGTTCTGCACGGATAGAAGCCGCCCCATCAAAGTTCTCATCATTTGATTGCTCAGTTCCAGGATGTTCGAATTCACTTTCGTTGCTCTGCGACGACCATGCGATGATAAAGACCCCGGCAAACGTGGCAGCACAGCCGTAAAGGAAAGTCACGATTTGGTGGAAACTCGCTTTCTTGAAATCTCCATACAGGATAGCGGAACCAACGATCGCTGAGAGATTGAACAAGACAAATTGGATGGGAATGACAATCTGCGAAACGAGATGAGCTCGAACAGAAGATGAGATACCCGAAACGTGCCACCTTGCTGTCGAATCTCATGAGCGCCCGATTCAAATAACGAATTTGACCTACACCTGTTAGCACAAGACACTTTGCAACAGTTAGCGCGATGCAAGGCAGTTGATCAGCGCCATTACCAGAAACACAGGATAAGTAATCACGCTAGTGAAAACTTGGGACCACTGCATGGTTAAAAGGGTGGATACAGCTTTGGTTGAGAGGACAGTAAAGCCACCTATGGAGAGCTCGTAAATAGTCGAATGTTCGCAAGCTCAGAAACACAGGCCTACCGAACAGGGCACACAAACCAATGTCCACTAGAGCGTACCGTTGGCCATAAGAGCTTTGTGAAAGAGATGCAAGAATCATTGCCCCAACAGCGTATATACACGCATATACGATGAATGGCGTTTGCGATATGGCGCGTACAAGAGCTGCAGGATTGAGTCTGCCGTTTGAGGCGTTAGAGGAAAGTACGACGGTCACGGCGCCAATGATAGCGATAGTTATACCAAAGATATCACGCTAGAGTAGAGTATTGAGATTGATACTGATATTCAGTGATTTGTCGATTACCTTTCGAAATCTTTCGCCTTGGATCAGCGGTGAAAATAGACAGTTGGCCACGAGAGCAAACTACAGTATGTGGTGATCGGAACGTGGCGAGGACAGTAAACTGAGAGGCTTACAGTGCCTAGAGGAGCGACAATCGAGGCTGGTGCCCACGCATAGGAAATAAAATTTCCTTGAACCAAGTAAGCGGGTAATGCATACGGAACAATCGGCAAGAAGATCCTACCCAATTCTCCAACATTCATCAAGAGAAAACCGCTCCACCAAAGCTTTGACTTAAGGTAATCGCTCTCATTCCCAGCCTCAGCACCATCCTTCGATACGACGTTCTCTGCTTCATTTGTAGGATTTGATTTTTTTTGTATCCTGTTTTGAGTAACGATGTCCACCGGCAACACTATTGGGCGCGGTTGAGGTCGTGATCTAAAAGGAAAGATGCGGGACACAAGCTTTTTCTGCGAAGGTCGAGATTCCAAGGCTCCATACCCAGGAGACTGTTGAGCACGAGGAAAGGATAACAGTGGCTCTCCCTCGACCCCTCTGCTGTTACTTGACTCGACAAGCCGTTCTACGGGGTCAGTATCAGAGGACTCCCTTCCTTCCTCATCTTCGTCTACAGTTGACACAGCTCTTCTTTCTGAGTCTAAACTGGATGCTTTATGTCCGTTTGAAGAGGTTGGGTTCTTCTCTGCATCCAACCGTTTGTGTGCCAATTTCTGCAGATTTAGGGCTAAAGATATGAGGATATTCCCTGCTATGGCTACACTGATTCCGATGATAGTGCCAGTTGTGAGTTCGGGCAGAGCATTGTGCTGCATGTAATTGAAAGCTTGATAAAATCCATTAGTGAAAGAGAATGATATAGGGAGTCCCTCGAGGCTCACGGTAGTCTAAGGAGTGGCCATGTAAAATCATTATTGCCTAGATGGAAGAAGTAGCTAAACTGTTCATAGATCCAGTACACAATACCTCGGGATAACCTGGATGTGTAGGTGAAAGTTGCCGGACCGCCTTACGTTACAAGTTATTTCACCCTTGGAGTCTAACTTTACCAACGTGGGCTACATTATGCGCGTCGCACATACTAGCCATGCGCTTTCAGCGTTCCCCGTCTACTCTTCAGCATTTCTGTCCCAGAGCGAACTCGTTATTGGTGGCGGTGGAGGAGCGACGAAGAGCGGAATCAAAAATAAATTGGTACGCTGTTTACTACTTCCTGAATTACAGGTGCTTGATGTTGCACAGCGAGTATTTCACGTTGGGAACGACCGCTCTATAGAGCAAAAGCATGAACTGGAACTTGCTAGAGGAGAAGATGCTCCGATGAGTATGGCAACCGACGTATGATAATCTTTACCAATATCCAAGTTATTTTACGCTCAAGCTCTGCTCCAAATAGGGAAAGACCATCGTATGCGGTATCAACAGTGCTTCAGAGACGCTGGAGAAGGGCGAGAATGAAAACTGTCGTGTTTTCGATGTTGACGACGGAAAGTGAGCTTGGTAGTTGTTACGCCTGTTCACCCGACCCACTGTATTCGTAGACTTTCCTTTGTTCGCACCAAAGGAACATTGTTAGTCAAACCTGATGATCTCGACTTTCAGGTTCGCATTTTATTCATTATTAGTACGCAAATATTGACGAGTCTTTCTCAGAAAGTAACGGTACTATCTTTCGATGGCTCCTTGTTGGCAGTTGCTGGACCAAACGACGTGTGTTACCAATTTCTTAATTATCGGTGAACTACTAAGACCATGTGCGCAGCTTTCTCTGCTGTCGTATCCATCTTTGATGCCGGTTGCACAGTCCCTTAAATTAGACAAGGAAATCTACGACGCTACTTTTATGAAGACAAAGGCAAGGTCTCTTTTTTTCTGACGCCGTCTCTTCCAATGTCCTTAATCTTATTCATAGCTCATTGTTGCTACAACGGCGGACTTGCAAGTATATTCCTTACCCGACACTAGCACTAACACCGCGTCGCCCTCAAAGTCGAAAAAGAAAGGAAAGCAAAAGGCATCGACTTCATTACCTTTGCTTGTATGTGAACACGTTATCGACATTCCTTCATTGTTTGGGGGGGCCTCTGGAAGCTCGTTCCGAGCAGCCAGGTATGTTGGATCCTTTCTCGTATCTTATGCGCTATACAATTTCTCCTTAGGATTCACCCTACTCTTGATACTGTCCTTTACACCGTGGTTAACACGGTGCCAAGTCGCAGTCGTGGAAAATCAGGGCCGAGGCAAGCTCATGTATCGAAATGGAATACAGAGAACTGGACTGTAGAGAAGACGAGGAAGGTTGGAGATCGCGGCATAACTTGTTTCTCTATCAGGTACAAGGAATCTTTTCGGTTGCCCAAATTGGTTGTCAAAACTGACATTGTCGCAGCCCCGATGGAAAGCTACTTGGTTATGGATCCTCCGACCTTAGTGTTGGTCTGTTAGATGCAACAACCCTGAATGTGCGTTGCTGTGCGCTGAAGTGATTCTAGTTGTTGCTAATCTTAATTTCAGCCTGTCTCCACAATCTTGAAAGCGCACGAATTTCCACCGACTACCCTCGCTTTCAATACGAACTCTAGTCTTTTGGTATCTGGAAGTGCGGACAACTCTATACGAGTGATTACTCTTCCGGATCAAGTGAGAGGATCCAGTAAGCTTTCGACGTCTTGGCGTTGACTTTGACTCACCATGACAATGTAGATTGGAGCTTCTTCATGCTAATCATTCTTACGCTCATCGTTCTCATGGTGGCGTATGCGCTCCAGAGATATAGCAATACGCTTGGGTGGTAAAGAGGAGGGTTATTATTATGGATATGTTAACCATTTACTGTAATTTTCACATTAAGGTATTTAATTCTGGAAGGGCGAGTAGACGTTCATGGGTAATGCACATTTATGCTGTCATACCCTATGCATACACTACGATACATAGAAGGAACCAAATCTAATCGTAGTCGTCTGTCTCTACCAGTTGACGCTTTATCTCATTGTGAGCACCTTCATTCAAAGAGGTCTGAACCTCCTCCATACCGTCACTGTCATCCTCGTCTCCGCCTGCAAATAGGCCGTCCTCTTCTTCACCAGCGTCGCTACCATTCTCTCCACCCATCCTTGTGTCTCCGTCAGCCTCAGAAGGCATATGGATAGCACTGATTGGAAATGGTGCTTCCTGAGCGGATTCTGGAGGTGCAGATTGTTTCGCAGAAGATCCAGCGTAGTCAGGTATTGTGGCTGGTTCCATTTCTTCGTCTTCGTCTTCCGATTCCTCTATCTCTTCTGTTTCCTCATCATATATTTTCACTCCTGGAGGTGGTTTGTTAGGTATTAAATCAAAGTCGAGAGATGTCAGACAGTCGGAGGACTGAGGAAGACGGACACCAAAAACTTCGGGAACTGGAGGGAGAGGGGTAGTATTTGTTTGGGTGGCTAACGACAATATGTACTGAATGAAAGCTCGTCAACGCGTCAGATGTATACTGCGACGACGACGAACCTCTGAAGGTACTCTGCCGCCGAATTCCCATCCTACTCGTGCCTGTACGGCGAGCACGACGTCGTCTACATCCAGTTTATCTTGCCGACCAGCATGGTCGGCGTAGACTTTTGCATCAGTTAAAACCTGCTGTGTGTATCTAGTCGAAAATTCAAGCAGCTGATGCAGTACTCCTGGTTGAGCATCCTGTACAGAGGGAGTAGATGAGAGAATAAGGGCTATTGCTCTGGCTGTAGGAGGGAGATTGTCCGCTGGTCGGAATGTAGTGGACATGCTGTGGGCGGCTTTAATCGGAGGTGTCGGATACCTCCGAAAGCCGGATCAAACAGGACTTATTACTTATCAGATAACGTGCTCGTAAACAAGCCGTGGCCGGCGAGCTTACAAAAGCGCAAATTGGTCCATACTGTCGTCACAATCGGGGAGTTCTTCTCATCTACCATGTTTCGTTCAGCCATTTCTCGAACTGTTGCTCGTTCTGCTGTAATTTCTCGCCCAAATGTGTCTAAGGTGACTCTCAGACCTGCTCTGAGCCGTGGATATCACGAAAAAGTTATATCACATTATGAAAAGCCTAGAAACGTAGGTTCTAGTCTCGCATCTGGCCTGGACCGCACTTATCTGATGTTTTTGTTTTGTTTTATAGGTAGGATCACTCCCCAAAAACGACGTTGATGTTGGTACTGGACTTGTTGGGGCTCCTGCGTATGTTTTCTCGTCCACGTCGTCGCCATTCTGTTGCTAATCATTTTTGACCTCCAGTTGTGGCGATGTTATGAAACTCCAGATTCGTGTTGACGAAAACGGCATCATCTCTGACGTCAAGTTCAAGACCTTTGGATGCGGAAGTGCTATCGCTTCGAGCTCATATATGACAGAGCGTGTCAAAGGGCTTTCGTTGGAGGAGGCTGGTAAAATAAAAAACACAGAGATCGCTAAGGAGCTATGTTTACCCCCTGTGAAGCTTCACTGCTCTAGTGCGTTCAGTTTTTTTTTAGATCCGTTTCTGTGTCTTCATGCTTACATTTCACGCCTTCGTAGTGCTTGCTGAGGATGCTATCCGCTCTGCCATCCGGGATTACAAGTCCAAGCGGAATAACATGACCAATCCTAAGCAAAAAGGATTCATTGATGTTTCTCAAAGCGTAGTCACCGGTGAAACGGTAGCCACTGCACACCCTGGCCAGGCGTAATTACATATCGTCGCTGTGCACCTACCTTATCACCTTCTTTTGAATCCTTCGCATCTTGAAGTGTCAGTATATTGTGTACAGTATGTTAATCGCCGTGGTGTCTTTTTATTCCGATGTATCATAGATTCTTGCAAAATATTAAGTCGCGCCTCTTTGTCGGATTTGACTGTGAGAGTATGTTACAAAGCGTGCCAATCTTCCCAACAACCAAACTGGCTTCTACGCCTTAAACTACAGATGGCGCCTGAGCATTCAAACATCCATCTTCCGGTGGAATTGTGGTCTTATATCTTTCTTCACCTCGATATCAACTGCCTGCGAAATTCTGCTCTGACATGCTCTTCCTTTCGCTGGCTTGCTCGTTGTTATATGTATTCTCGCCTTACCATTGTCTGCGAATATTCTTGGGAAGCTTTCATATACACATTCAAGACTTCCCAAAGACGAGGACTCGCAGACGCGCTGGAACGCCTTCGATTCGTGGTTTCCCCGGACATAGCTCCTCTGATACAAACATGCTCCTTACAATTTCAGATCTGGCCCGATCCCCCGTTCGAGCCAGTGTTGAACTTTCTTTGCGACCATCTGCATCTCCTAGTCAATCTACGACAGCTGGAATTCCACAATATCCTCCTCACCCCGAGACGAGCTTCGAATATCTCTACCCTGCCATCTTTGAAGCATTTACTGTTCAAAGAATGTTCAATGCACAATGAAACTGTTTACTCCAAAGTCCCTACTAGATTTCTGACCATCTCTAGAGACAATGACGCTAGCTATAGTCCAGACGAACTACCCTGTTGGCTCGCTCTAGTTGATCCGGATAAGCTTTTGGGACTCAAATTGGTCACATCGAGAGCTACAGTGGAAACCCTTTCAGAGCTCACAAACACAGACATAGTCCTCCCTCGTCTCAGAAGCCTATATCTCAACCGAGACAAGAAAGTTATGCCTTACCCTGCCCTCTCCGCCATCGTAAACAAATGTCCTTCCCTTTTACATCTGCATCTACGTGAACCAGAGCCAGAGAAGTCGCTAGAAGCAGCTTTACAACTTGAAGACCTCCGTTGTACCTTGCCTGGCCTCTTTCTCTATGACGGACCTCATTTCCTGATCTCTTCCTTTCATGAAGAGCAGCTGAGAGGTTTGCGTCGGGTTCGACTATTTGGAGACAGGTGGGACGGGACTTGTGATATGATTGGTATACGCGATGACCTATGCCATTTACACCGCGGTGCTCCTGAGCTCGAGTCCATACACCTACGGGCCTTCCACACGTCAGAGGTTTGTGCCATGATCGCAAACCTTTTTCCAATGTTACATTCTCTGGCTTTCTCCTTGCCTACTCAGACTAGCGCAGAAGATCCGATGTTGGCCTTAACGCGCGAGGTACGTATTCCTCGGAATTGATTCCTCTACTCACATCATTTCCTTATTCCTTCATACCCAGCCTTTTCTAGAATCTCTTATCAGAATGACTCTGCCGTCGAACTTGAAAAACCTCGTCGTCTTTGGAATGATATTCTCAGACTCGACGGAAGGCAGCCAAGTAATTGAGGCCCTGGCCAGTAGATACCACTCATTACAGCACATTTTTCTTTACTTTCCTCAGGGTTTCTGGATGACATGGTCTAAGACCGTCGCGATGAAGTCGTGTACCTCCAAGCCTAGACCTTTCCGAAAGGGAGTTTCCATCTGTAGACAACTTGATATTTCATCTCATTGGTTTTGAGAATAGGTACCAGACATATTGGCTACCTTCTAACGGATCTGTTGGCATGGGTTTATTCTAAACGATTTACTTGTTTTGTGGAAGCGAATACAATATGTATAGGGTATTGAGCCAACAAGCAGTGATTATAGTAGTGTCAAGTATACATGTATCTTAACTTGTATGGCGGACAGATATGACAATGTTCGACAATTGTGTGCAACACTGAAACAGAAGTGCATCGGGGAAGGGAAAAATACTGAGGCACGAGGGAAAAAGTGTAACACTACTTAACTGAATAGGCGTGCGCAAAATAGATGTCCGCCGTGATCGATGAAAATTTCAGTGAGGATATGAAATATTATTATGAAAGGCAGCAGTGGTTGCGGTCCTGCGCATGCGCCTCAGTAAAAAAAAGCAGCAGGGAAAACCGATTAGTGTCGCATGGGACTGCCAGGATCTAGAATGGGCTCCCGAATCGTCGAAGTCGCAACTTTCGCTAGTGGACTACTCAGACCGACGGCACCCCTCCCTCCACGATTGTGACGGCGGCCTAGGAGCGTAGCCGCATCCATATCAAGCTGAAAGCCTGGTGAACCTGGCTTCCGATTGCGAGTACCGCCAGCGCTCTTACGGGCAGTTCCTGTAGAAGTCGTATCTACTATGTCCGCATCCTCGTCGTCCTCTTCATTAAGTCCACCTAAATATCCTCTAGCTCCCGCACCACCTCTTCCGTTGTACTTCCGACGCCTAGCACCTTCCTCCTCCATTCTGTGCACCGCGTAAGTAATGTCAAATGCTTCCTTGAGAGAAGCGATTCCGGGACTGCGGCCTTCAGTGCGACCACCACGAGCCGCAGAAAGAAGCGGAGAGTCTAAAGGTGCGTTGGCTGTAGGGAGATTACTATAAATGAAAGGCGTAGGTGGTGGTGGAGGGGCAGGGGCAGCATTGACCCACGGGTGTGCGAGGAACTCGTCTATAGTGAATCGTTGTGCGGGATCGATACACAACAAGTGTGTGATCAGATCTTTGGCTAGATCATTGCATTGATTAGCTACCAAGTATTTTTGCTTTTACGACGACAAGATGTTCTCACCGCTAGCATTGATATCATCCCACCACGGACTCAAGAAGGTGTAGTGTCCACGGGCAACCTTCTCCGTCAAAACGTTGATGCTTTCATCGTAGAAAGGCGGGAAACCACACAACAATGTGTACAGCACACATCCTAGAGCCCACATATCAACACTTTTGCTGTAGCGTTCATCCTTGACAATTTCAGGAGCGGTGTATCCGACAGTTCCACAGGGTGTCATGGTCTCTTCGTTCCACACAACTTTGCTTAGCCCGAAATCAGCTATTTTGACTCGGCCAATTCCACCACCGCCTGCTCCTGGTATAAATTCACCCTCGTCTTCCTTCTCTTCGTCATACGGACGATGGATTGGGCTTTTGGAAGGAATGATGGGGATGCGTTCGAAAAGGAGATTTTCCGGCTTGATGTCGCGGTGCACAACCCCGCGCTCTTCATGCAAATACCGTATTCCTTGCGCAACCTGTATGATGACATGGCGAGAAAGGTTTTCCGAAAAATATGTAAGCTTCACAATTTGGTGAAAGAGTTCGCCACCCTCCATTACTGATTTTGCTGTTCAGTTCCAGAACAACGGAAGAGCAAATTTATGATATTCACATTCTAAAACGAGGAAATAGTGCTCTTGGGATTCAGAGAATGATAAGAGTTTGACTATTGAGGGATGATGGGTGCCTCGCATGATTTGGACCTCTGTGACATTAGAAAACTCGTCAACACAGAATGGTCGAAAGCTTGCCACAACATACCCTTCAAAATGTTTGCACGCTGGACGACAGATGATGTTAGATCTATTGTCGTAACCACGTTATTAGATCAAAATGGTAGAGCACCTCTGTTACGCGCGGCTTTTTCTTAAATTTTGGATTGAGGTGCTTGTCTCCATCCTAGCGCGCGCGCAGCAGATGATACAGAAACGGTTGGTGTAACGTCAGTGGAACGAGTGAATGTCATGGGTGCATAGATATAAGCGAAAATGGTACTAACCTGACTAGCGTTAAGTTCATATTTACGGACAATTTTCACTGATGCAACAACCGTCAGAATTCCACCTATAAATGCATGATGACGGGAGCGCACCAGCGACTTTTTGGCCAGTCCTGAGATCCAGAGCCTTGTACACGTTGGAGAAAGCACCACTATGAAGATGTAAGAAAGTGATAACATCAAAACTCCACTGGACCTACTCTCCCATTTTCTCTAACAATTTGAAACTTTCCAATCCCTTATACGACGGCATCTGAGCCTTGGCTTCACGTTCCTCCTTCACAATCTGCTCAGCGGCTTCTCTATGGGCTGGTTGCTGGTCCTGTTCTGGTTGTTTGGGCGCTTGATGTACGGGTTGATTGCGGGTGGGAGACTGGTCAGATGGGTGCGATTCGTCGCGAGGTGGATTATGGTGATGTTTTCCATGTCGGATAAGGCCTGATGATAAGAGGAATTACAAGATGAAAGCAAAAATTGACAGCTTTTCTCACTCTTAAAAGCATCCACTACATTTGCAGAGGGCATGATAGTTGGAAGTAGAGGGTGTTGGTGACGGTTGAAAAGGGAATCGCCCGCGAATATGTCATCTGAAGTCGAGAACGTCATTTTAGTCAGCAGTGGTGCTGCATCGTCACCGGATCGTCACCGCCATGTTGTTAACTACCGACCCGCCCGCCTGAGACTCAGCCACAGTACAATGTACATGCCGCAGTACTGAGCCTCCACCGTTGATTATGAGGAGCAAAAACTGGTCATTCTTGTTTTGTGATTCAACCTGTATTGCTGTAGATAGAAATCGTCGTTGAAGATGCTTGAGTCATAGAAGTAGCACTGTTTTGCAAAATGGAAGCCATCTCTTTATTCATTGCTTAAATATTTGGCAGTAGCAATGAATAGGCACGGCCTACTGCTTTAAAGCTTCATTTATTTGAAACTTTTGTTCACGGACTACTCCAGTCGTCTCTCCCTCATTGGCAAGCCTTTCCTCTTCTCTCAATCTAAACGAGACTTTCGCTATGCATTTATGAGAGGCACATGGCTTGATTGAATAGAACCGGAATGAGACCTAGGGAGGCTTGATGTTCTGACTTCCCTCGAGCTCATGAGCATGAAGCAGAAAAGTGTTTTTCAAGTACTTATGTGAATGAAGTATGCGCGACTCAGAGAAACTTCCTGATGTTTCACACCCATATCACCGATTACTTCAGCTCAGTTTACTTCGACCTTGCGCTACATCAGAGGAGATGATTTCTGAAATATCACACCAATGATTTTCATCCACAGAGGTTCGACCGAGGAGTAGAACGCCGTCGTCTAAATGAGGGGGCAATCAGTTTACCAAACATTTAGTCCATATGTTTTCACAATATCATACCGCTTGTAGTATGAATAGGCAGTTTCTGTCCGTGTTTGATTCCTAGAGCACTCCGTGGCCTTCTTGGATGTATTCTTTTGATTGGCTTAATCAGTAAACAGAATGACAGGATGATAGAACGGAGGAAGAAAACCCGCACATTTCCTGGTGTATGTTTACCAATTTTGTTCACAGCTCATCATCTATCGGGATTTGGAACGCTTTGAAGTTATCCTCAAACTCCATAATCGTCCGCGGCCATTTTTAATCAAATTGTGGCAGGCAGAGATCCGGAATCAAGAAGCGAGTAAATCCCGCATGCTAGCAAGTGTGTGGCTGGGAGAAATTATTTGCAATTTACTGCATCCATGGGAGGAGTTGTTGGATTTTTGGCAACGTTGATAGTCACTCGGCTATTGACGGAATGGACTCACGGGGCACTCTGAGTCAGCTCATGAACTGTGATATGCCGAACTTTTGGCATGATGATCATCCCACTGAAGGTGCTGCAATGGCCCCAAAACATCTTCGATCCGTTGAACCTACGTACCTACGTAGATAGCATTCAGACCTGTTCAGACCTACAATAGAATGAATCATAAGCTACCGCTGTTGCAATTCATCTGATCTGGAAATCGAAAGTCGAAAATCAACAGGAATGATAAGACGATTTGCGGCACATCATAGCTGTCTGCAGAATCTGATGAGATTCATCCGGAATCTGAACAGAAGGAATAGATATATACATACATACATGCGACCCGGAGCCACATTTCGGGATCTCATGCTCTTGTACAAGAGTGACACCGCAATTGTGTCATCTCACCGAAGCCTCACCGACATACGATACATCGATAGCCGATTCAGTAAACAAGTCGTCGAACTGATTGAAAGAAGTTCTTCTCTGTCTTGGTCCGCGTTAAAACATGCAGGCCGAAGTTGAAATTCGCGTCAATCTGAGGATCGGACCCATTCAGGACTGTGGCGATGCAACAAAGAGGTCTTCGTTAAACCCACAAAATTCGACAACTTCAATGGCGGGAAGTAACACTCCTGCCTAATCATAGAAATCAGAAAGTCCTACCCGATGACCGCCTCATCTGTCTTCATCCCATAAGGACATGAATACTCTGTACATAGTACAAAACAACATCCACTGAGGAGTCTTGAATCAATCAGCTGTTGCCGGATTAGTAGTGGGATTTCCAGTCAGAGCAAGTCACACTACCTGTAGAACGGGGTTATGGCAGATATCAGTATTTTCAAAGAACGTTCTGATACTAGCTGATACTAGCTGATACTACGCCCATGATCCATCCCTTTCAATTGCAGCACGATAAGAATCAATATAGATTGTAAAATGCATAGACCTAACAGGACTTAAGGAGTTGAAGACGCCCGAATATTGGCTTTTATCAGTGACGCAAATCAAATAATTTTACACTATCGGAACAATTCGAATACGATATCTGTGATTTGCTATGGCAGACCCACACAATATATGGACAGCTATGTGTAGTTGCGGTCGAAAACCCGGAGAGTAGAAATAGCGCCCAGCCTTCGGAAGGTATTCGTATGCCAACCTCCAATCTCTGCAAATCCACGGCAGAATAGTAATGAAGTTGATCGTGTTCCAATGAATCTTCCTTCCATTGGATTACTGCTCTCTATCCAAAAGCAATTCCGTTTACGCATTGAAGTTTGCTTGATTATATTGGGTATCTCTGAAATACAAAGGTGAAAGAAGTTAGGTGCCAAAGACTTGTCAGAAGGTTCGGATTGCTAGAGCTATGCATATGCAAATCAAGGAATCCTGCAAGGAGTGAATCAGTGATCTGTCGGCCGAAATGTCCACGTTCGCATACATTGGCGTAGATCTCCTGTGCTACCGTATCTGTATCTTCCCAATGGCAAACCATATCCGCACTTATAAACTGTCCTCGATGCCATGTTTGCAAAAGGATTGAAATGAAGCACGAACCGACCACCTTGGCCCAAATTTTCATTCACTTGTGTAAGCACGATATATTTACTGGAAATATATCAACAGTTCGGTCATATGGCTTTCAAGCCAGAGGACACTCACAATCCCTTTGGCTGAATCTCCAACATCCTGTCCTTGACTCGATCTCCAATCTCCTTCATCCAAGACTTTACACGATCACGATCTTTTGGCTCTGGCCATACAGACGAGCCGAGCGTGGATGACAGTAGCTTCTTCATGTAAGCTTTCAGCAGTTCCGAATCAAATTTTGGACGAGGTGAGGAAACCTCAGAACGCGGAGTAGTAGGAGATCGTAAGCCAGATGCATTGGCCATGTTGTTGTAGAATACGAGAAAGAGTAAAGAGAGTTCCACAGATCCACAAATAAAGTACTTGAGAATGGGCCAAATAAGATAGGTGAGATGAGAGAGAGAACAAGGAACCGCGACGTTATGTAGCGTTCGACGTGTGGAAGTTGGTTGACTCTTGAGGCGGCGCACCCCTTGCGGTATGCTTGGCACGTGAGTAGAGCGCCCAAAGGTTGCTCTGAACGACTCCGAGTGATTTCTTCTTCCTCAGCCACACAGCCAACCTCTTCGGGACCCAAATGTCTTCAATCACGTTCCCTCATGGAACGCTTGCATCTCAGTCATCGCATCAGGACATTTCGGAAAGTCAATACTATCCCCAATTTGACGGTAGCTCAGGTTTTCAGATGAATCCCCTGTCTTCTCATCCACCCAGGACGCCACGGGTCTCTGTTGTTTCGTCACATACGTTCAACTCAAGTGCATATGAGAAGGATGAGCTTTCTTCAAACCTTGAGGCAGAAAGTATCGACGAAGAAGAGGATGTACGCATGAACGAAGCTGAGCGCCGGATACGCCACGAGGAGGTATGGAGAGAGATTGTTCTTACCAGTAATGGAAGAGACAAAGCATTCGTACGCCAACTGTACCTTTTGACTGCTTTATTCAATAGACCTCAATTACAACCTAGAAAATCATCCAATACTCAATAAAAGTCTATCTACTATTCCACACGTCCGTAACCGGTAGTCGGCTGTTGCGCAAATCAATCAAACAAAACTGGGAACAAGAACTCGTGAAGCGACTGACTTCCACCGTATCGGGTCTTTCATTTTCACGGTATGTGTATACCACTGTCCCTTACTAGTGATCCTTTTTGAAACAAGTACATTACAGAAAGTGCCTTTTGTTGTTCAACTGGTTATCACCTTTAACTGCGATCTTGGCACAGCAGTCAGTTCCCTTCTCGTCGGATAGCGCAACTTCGAAGAAATCGGATGTACCACGACCATTTCTGCATGCAGTACTGAATGCTCCTCCTCCGGTATTGCTTGAGCTGGTCAACGCCATTTCTGACGATATGTATACGCTTTCGCTATTAGGAATCTTGGGCAAGAGGTCTGGTGATAGAGCAGCACGGTTGTCAGATTGGTGCTGGTTTCTCGCCACCTTGGTTGGGCTTGTCGAGAATGGCGTGGAAAGGCAGATGAATGGAAATTTGCAGCATGAAGGTCTGCCCACACAGTATGATCTTTCTGCTGATAATCCTGATGATTCGGTGTGTAGCACAATCGAGACTCTACAAGGAATCATTCTCAGGAGCGACCGCTAAATCAAAACCGTCATCCACAAAAGTTGATGATAAAGAACTAGCACGTCTCCGAAAACAGGATTACTGGCTGCAGCTCACCAGAGCAAAACTTATGATGGATTTGATTTTTGTTTGTACGTTATTCAATGTTATGTTTCTTAGAATAATACTAATTTTCCTCAGCTTATGATATATTTCGCCTCAAGAAAGCCAGAAACTCTGTCAAGGCTTTAACTGGTTTAACAGCAGCCATTTTGAGGTGCGGACGGTCAATGTTTCAGTTTAATCGACCTAATTCCATCGTTCATAGCTCCGCCAAATTATTTGACCGCCATAAAACTGCTCTCACAAAAGCACTCGGAGTAACACTATAGTATATCTTTCGTGCATTATACCATGTGGAGCCTCACTTTTGTATTCATTCATTGCATTTATCTACTATATCATATATATCTTTGTTATTTGCTGTATCTACCCAATTTTCAAGTTCGTAGAAGTTACTTCTGCTGGTATTAAGCGAGCATCCAGCATCCTAACCGTCTCTTATGACCATAACCTCCATTTTGAGTTGCCTGAAGGTGATTTTGGTGATGGTATTTCTGTATCCCTTTCTCGACTGCGCTGAAGTGCGTCTATTTGAGCTTCGAGAATCTCCGCCCGTTCTCGTGCTTCTGTCATGTATTTTTCATGGGAGAGGCGCGTCTGAGCTAGTTGGAGGCCCTAGGGAAACTGTCAGAAACGAAGACGAATTGATGCTATTGTGGGGGGAAATGCGTACGAGATAAACCGCTGATCCCAGGAGGAAAATAGGAACCATTGCAGGCAGTACATCTGAGTACCATTGCGCATGAGGGGACTTGGGTTTTTCCGTACTATACCATCTGATTGTCATGGAGGTGTGAAGAGACTTTGGATGACCTTTAATGTGTCGAAGCGCACGTTGCATATTGGTATAGGTCTTGCGGTCGAACTGAAGCTATTGTAGACGTTTAGTCAAGAAATCTCGAGAAAACAGGATATATGTCACCGATCAGTGAGTGGTATGCGGTGCGGTTGCTGTTTTTGTGCTAACTCGCCACGTATCAAGTTCAGCACATGAATGTTCGCTAGCCGGTTCAATTCGCCGAAACGCGAGTAAAGAGATTTTGAATATCTGGTAGCGCTTCGAGCCCTCGACGTCTGTAGAGATGAAAGGGAGCAAACAACCACTGCCAGTGCCTTAAACATTTGCTTGAACGGCTATTTAAAATTGATCGCCGTAACAGCCAACGTGACCAGGCCCGGTGCACCGTGCGCTGGCTCCACCCTTTTATACACCAGACCTTCATTAGTTATTACATACTTGTCATTTCCAGCCCGCTCTGACGGTGCTCTTTCCACCTTCTCTACCCTCCACCAATCTGTCTTTGCATTGTATATCTTGATGGAGAATCGACTTCCTGCGCTTATCACCTCTGCGTCTTCGGCGCTGGTCTCACCTCCTCTGTCCCCATGTCCGCAGTCCGAGTCTCCCGTTGGATATGCTCATTTCTCTCAGAGCACGAGTGAAAAGGCAATCCTTTCAAGTAAAATGCTCTCCACGGACATGTTACGATCGTCAAGTGCCGGCCCATCTGGCCTTTCGCAGAACCAGTCCTTTTGCAGGGGTCCCTCTCAGGTCTCCAGTCAGCCAACGTTCCTGCACACTCCCAGGAACCAATCATCGCGATCTTATACTCGTCGCCTACGAATAGCCAATTTAATTCGACCATGGTTACCCATTATTCTGTACGCTATGACAAGCTTCGTCTTCCTTATCGCCATCGCGTTTTACAAAGCTGAACTTTTTTCCGGTATGTCAAAGATGATTTCTTCCCTTATATCGTGTGTCTGATGACGGATTGTTTCTTTCTTAGCTCTTGATGAGTTATCTCGTTGGCTACAAGCTGACACAACGTATGGTCAGGCTGTACTTTTCTTCCTCATTTTCCTCACTACGTTCCGTGAGTTATTTCTGCTCACTTTGCTTCCCATTATCTGATCCTCACCTCTGGACTTCTTCTTCTTTACTCAGCTCCAATACCTCTATACTCCACACTCATTATCCTCTCTGGTTATACTTTTGGCCCCTGGACAGGCGCCGTCATTTCTTATTTCGCCGCGCTTTCCGGTGCGCTTGTCGTGTTCTTGCTTTCCCGCACTCTTCTGCGGGAGAGTATATCTCGCTGGCTTTCCTCTACATGCACTCTCAAGCGTGTCGTACGCGCTATTGAGAAGCGGCCAAAGCTTCTTTTCCTCATCCGTCTTGCTCCTTATCCTTACAACGTCATGAACTGTCTGCTAGCGGCTTCTCCGACTTTGACTCTGCGGACTTACACTCTCTGTACCGCACTCTCTCTATTCAAGGTCATCATTCATAGTAGTCTGGGTGCCTCCATCCACTCTTTCAAAGACTATCACATGGTAACTGAGGGTGATAAACCCTCAGAAACGGAAGAAAGCCACGCGGATATCATGGCACGGATGTGGACAATTTTCGGGATCGCATTGTGTGTCGCGATCTTCGTCTATCTTTCTTACGTTGCACGGAAAGCCGTTGATGAAGAGCTTGAAGACGGTGACGACGAAGAGATAGTTTCTTTTCTCTCTCCGGAAGGAAACGGCGATCTTGAGCAATGCGATACTGATGACCATCCAGCAATGTCAGAAACTCATTTTCATCAGTTCATCTCGCCTAGGCCTTCAATGACACTTGAAAATCACCCACATCCGTCCCCAGTTCGGCACTGCTAAGTCGTTCATTTCGTTCCTTTTTTCGGTCATGGCGACTACCTCCCCTGTGCTATGATCATTTATTCTGATCCCTTCCAAGTATTATTCTCAATCTCAGCGATGTACCAAAATCCCAATCTTTTCACGGACACTCTCACCTGCTTCTGCTTTCTATTTTCTAGCTGCAGGCAGTTTCACTTTGATCTTTCTTCCTCACACAACGCCTCTACGTCTTTCTCTTGTAGATCCCATTGCGGAACTCTACATAAAGTGTTCTCACCAAGGACCTTGTAGTTATAGCAGTGGCTATTTCAAATTAGCAAAAGCGATGTAATATTATCCTCTAAATTAGGTATCTTCCATTCTATTGATAACTTGCTTCATAGGTAACTTGAGTTTATCGGTGATTACACTCGAATCCTTCTTTCGGTGTTAACCTTCTTGACCGTTCGTTTGCGTTTATTGCAGAAATAATTCAGAGGCCAAAGCGATAGTCATTAATACCGGCAGCATCACGCACATGCTTATCGATTTGTAGCTTTGTTGCAGCAGTGAGTATCATCATACAACCCCATGCTATATTGTGTGATCATACCCGTTGATCAAATCCAACCCACCGACGGAAGAAATACTTCCGTGAAGTTACTCAAGTAGAGTTTCCACTCTACATGTTTCGTCACGCCCAGAAACTTGGACCATTCACCCACTTGTAAAATCTCTACGCTACAAACATCGAGATTTGACTGAAGGAAGAATGGGCCGTCACAAATCCCGTATCGGGTCACGACTCAACTTTTGACTCGCAGTAAATTGTGGCCAAGGTGTCACCGTTTTCCGCCGCTTTGTACCAACTCAACAGAGATCTCAGAAAATATCATTGACGCTCTATATGCAGCGTTTGCATGTGCGAGTTGCATGCTCGTGTGAAGTGAGCGGGTGTTTCTTGTTCCAGATCAACAAGGAGTCTTGCCTCATTGTTTGTAGCGGCCTCTGTGATGGGCAATTTCGACATCTTCCGCAATAAGGAAGTGAGCAGTGAGTCGGAATGCATGGGATTATCTTCCCAAGCCCATCAAGCGTGCAAATTCGACGGAACCAACTTCAAAGATCTAGGCCATGAACGGTGATTGCTCAAGACTAGGGGTGGTTTCATATCGTACATAAATTCTTCCTCTTTCTCACTCCTCCAGAATAACACGATTTTATTAGTTCTCATCGTTATCCTGTACGTCAAAAAATCAAAAAATCGTACATAGTCACTTCTTTAGAGTCAAAAATCACTCGCTTCGAACGTTTTCTCGTGGCTACCTTTTTTTTTTTTCAAAGCTCCTCAAAGTTTTGGGGCACGAGATTGGAGTTTCACGCTCGTTGCTGACTGTATAAGTCAGGAGCCATTCAAGATGCTCACAACTTATTGCACTCCTGTCCCCGACTCTCTTCAACATGGACTGAGTAATACATATATCAAGGCTAGATAATCAGCCACTGTACATCACTAGCTAGGTCCAATAACGTTGAACAGCTGACGGGAAGGGCATGGAACACCCCGGTGTATGATGGAAGGTTCGTAAATTTGTCAATAACAGATGTCGATGAGCCCTTACAGTGTTGATTACAGCAGAATATAGCAACTCGGATATGAATTTTGAAAGGCGAGATCAGCACATTAAGGAATACTGTGTGTACATAAGCATAAATCGCCACTTACCCAACACGAAAAATTGAGATAGAACGGACACGTGTATTTACAATCAACTGCAATCGTCCTCAGGCCACGAAGCAGAGAAAGGGCGCCGAAACGATGCACACGGAAAATGGACACCAGGGGGGTCCAAGTGTTTGGGCCCCTCGGAATGGAATTTTTTTTGGTCCTCTGACTCACCTACAAGTGCCAGCAGCTTGAACGGGGTGAGCAGTGGTGATTGACTTTGCCCCCTCCGCCCGCAACCTTAATGACTTACAGAATCTCATGACGGTGTTTATGAATACATAGCTCGCATTAATTCCAGAAATATTGCCCGAATGATTGGACTCGTTTCGTAACGCTAGGTAATGCGAGTTAAACCTGATCTCGTAATCTGAATTCTTGGTATGAAGATTTTGGAAAAAGCAAAGTAATTGGAAAGATTAATAAGTCTTTACACTGACTGAAAAAAAGTTCACGGAAAGTTCTTACTGGGACTCTGGAGCCCCGATGTGGCTCGGGTGTACCAGGACGCAAAAAAAAAAAGTAACAATATTTTCTTTGAGAAGCAACGGGACATCCGAGGTTAAGCTTCAAACTTTCGCAGTCTTCCGGAATCCCGATTCCGAGGATTCCCAAAAACGTGGGCACGATCAATGAATCTTCTGATACTTAATTCGAAATGCCAGCCGGGCGGTTGTAAACGGGAACGTTCAATGTTGAACTGGGGTGACTGTGGCAGGGAACACATGCAAGCTCAACGAGGCTTGGCGCAGCAGAGCAGCTACTGCTATGATCTCGAATGGTGAACCTTAACATATGCATAAGCACTCAACGTTGAACAGCAGCGATGTTGATTGAAGCACCATGAAAATGTTGGACGCTGATGATCAACGGAACTTCCCAACGAGATAGCAGATTGCTTCCGTGGAAAATTTCCAACGTCGGACGATTGATCGATAAACTTGTTGTAAGATAAATTTCAAGGGGAGAACAATTCTGAGCTCGTAAGAGTTACAAGCGCATACAAAGAGAGAAGGGTCCATCGAATGCCGGCAAGATCAATTGTAAAGTACAAACGTCACCATGTAGAAAAATGATTGCTTGCTGATGCACAAAGCAACACTGGTATCATAAGAGATCGACGAAAATCAAACGCCGAATGCAAAAAAAAAATCAAAGCACCTGAGGACAAGTAAAGTGATTCAACGAATCTCGCTTCATGAAATGAATCATATCCAATGAACCGCAAGATCACATCTCTTTTCCGTAACCTGATTGAAGCTCGTGGTTTTCCATTGACACAAAGCCATAGTCTTGGTCGTACCCTCTCACCATAGTAGCGTCTCCGCCCATCCCAGCATTTGAAATTCCGACTTCATAGCCACCTGCCCCTCCATCCATTGGAGGAGTGTTGGCTTGAGAAGAGCTACTGGCAACGCTCATCGATGAAGCCGCTGTTCCAGGACGCGCACTCGTGTTATGTCTACTTCCATAGGAATCATGAATCGATGACATGGACGAGATTGACGATGAAGATGGAACACTTGTCAGAGAAGGTACCGACGTCGATGAAGCAGATGGGATTGGAGAATATGCAAATTCAGATTGCGTGTTATGGTATGAATAGGGAGATGGAGAGCTCGTGTCAGAAGAAAGTTGCATCATGCTCCGAGCACGAGGAAGAGACGAACTCATCCCATTGTGATGAGTTGGATAATGGCCATTATGTAGTGTGTTGGGATGCCCATGATGCATCTCGGGCTGCGGAGAGCTAGAAGGACGTTGATGCTCGGTCAGTGACCCGCTAGAAGATGAACCACCCCCATTTTCGTAAGGTGACGGATAAGGACTGATGACTTGTGAATGTCTGCGACTCCGCCTTACCATCATCGATGAATTGCTATTGGAGTGATAAGGCGACCGCGATGAGCTGGATAGCCTCGGACTGGGCGAAGAGATTGGCCTCTGACTCGAATTAGGTCTAGAGGATGGCGCATATTCATCGTATGAGATCGAATATCCTGGTTGTGAGCGAGAATGCCCTTCGGGGGACAGTGAAGAAGCTGAATGCGGCTGCTCTGAGGCGTGAAGAGGAACTGAAGAAAAAGGTGAGCTATAGCTGCTGCTGGAGTGGACAGCAGTGTTTATTGTCGGGGTGGGACGAGAACTCTGGCCGTAGAGCGTCCCAGAAACATTGGAAGAAGGATTAAGAAGAGACGACAGGCTACTGTTGTGGGAAGTCGAAGAGTTTCCATTGGAAGGAAACCACTGGTTGGTAGAAGAATCTTGGTAACTGTAGTTGTGGTGCATCAAGGGTTCTGCTCGTGACGTATAATTATACGAGGGAGAGGTAGGAGAGTCGTCAGAAGGAGAGAGCGGATGATGTCCATAGGCTGTATGGGACATGTGGTGTGGCTCCGAAGGTACGGTAAGAGGCGGAAGTGCCGAACGAGAATAGTTTGAACCCCAGCCCGACGCAGAGCTCTGAGAGAGAGGAGTGAAAGAACCTGGGGCAGAGAAACCTCTCGATCTACCGAGGTGGTTGGCCAGTTTCGAGCCGTTCATACCAGAAGATGGAACTGAGAGAGGAACATTACTAGGCCCTAGCCCTGGAATGGCAGAGCGCGGAGGCGGTATGATCTGTTGTTGTTCTTGTAGATCACGCTTTCTCGGCTTTGGTAAACGCGGCGGAACGCGTCTTTTGAAGTTGGCGACAACTTCTGGTGGAGAGTGTCTGTTCAGGGTCGGATGAGACCATGTACTCGCGTCGGGGTCATCGATCGCTGGATCAACATTGCGCAAATTCACCTTGCGCATAAAACCATAGATCTAAAGCGGATAAGACTGAATTTCTAGCTGAGAACTATCTACAATACTCACATTGAGCTGCCTTGAGAAGCTTGCAAAACGAGATTGGCGGTATATGGACGGCAAGACATGGAGTGCCAGTTGCTCTGGTCTTTCGACTATGATATGCTCGCCTTGTGGATCCCAGCGAATCATATGCTGGTTCTCAGGCCGTTCAAGAAGGCTGATTTTCGTGGAAAAAAAATCAGAAAAGGTACTGAAGAAATGGAAGAAGCATTTAACTTACGCATACAGCTTTGTCAAAAAAGTGGCCTGTGGCTGTCGAGGATATTCAGAACAACGATCAAAGCGCAGAAAGGCGTGATTGAGGACATTCAAGACAAGGAGTAGGCAAGAAAGAAAGTAGAAGGACCAGTTGAAGGTATAAAGAGGAAAGAAAAAAAAAAGCAGTGATCACCTTCGAATTCCCGGAATCAGTCTTCGGCGAAGCAGAATCTTTAGTGGGGCCCGACTGCTCATTGTCAGCGTCGCTGTTATCGTCAGCATACGCTCTACTATTATACGGTGGATACATTTCGGCCATGGTTGGATGTAGACTGAGCAGCGTTTGGTTCAATCATCAAGCTGGAGGGGGTTTATGTACTTTCATAGAGCCCGGACGGAATGCTTTCCTCCACCGCATGAGCAACGTAATCTGTGCCAAAGATCACAATGTGATGAATCTGAGATCCACCTCGGAACCCTCGGTGTGACAGATTTAAATCTGCGACAGCTATTACTTTACTGTGCGTTACAGGTCACACACTCATCATCCTCATCCATCATCCCATGGTATTCAGTTTCTGATATGAGTTCTATTATGGTATGCTGTCCGCTCCGCTCCTGGAGATAACCTGAAAATGCAATATGTACAGTACTTTAGCCCAGATCTAAATGTCGCCTTCATGGTGCAGTGTTACACTTGAGAACGCCTCAAATAAGTCTCCTCCTTCCATCTCTCCTATTGGGGTCCCAGGTGTCGTAGATTGGCCTCTTGACCTGGCTCGTCCCTGTGAGCGTGTTGACAAATTCGAGTTGGATGGCATCCTTGGTGTCCCCGGACCGCTGAGAATTGGGGCACTATGTGGTGGGTGATTTAGGGACGGCGTTGATTCCTCCTCCTCCAGATGCAGGGAATGTGATTCTTTGACATGCCGAAAGTTTACAGCGTCCACTCCGTTGGATGATGAAGGAATGATCTACGGTAATGAAGGCAGTCAGCGTCAAGCAGCACAGACCAAACACATGTCAACCCTCAAAAACCAGCAAATGAGAGTCAACGAGCGTATCAAAGCAAAAGACGAAAATGGAAATAAAGGAGAATCGATCAGAACGATCCATCATACCAAATGGCCGATAAAATCCGTGAAAGATAGATTTCTCAATTTTAGATATACCCTCCGCGATATAATCTGGGCGCATCAGCGTCGCCTGCCGTTGCGAAGCACTTCGTCGGGCATTATACTGGGAGATCTCGATGTTACATCAACCGCTTGTCTTGAAGAACCATTCCTGGTCTCTCGTCGACAATTCAGCAAGCAGACTGGCCCCAAAAACATAATGAAAAAAAAATTGGGCAACCCAAATGCCTGCCTGCCTGCCCATTCAAACGAGTAATCGCAAAAAAAGACAAAATCTGATTGGGTGAGCAAGAAAAAAGCCAGGGACAACAGCAGGAGCAATCCGTTTCATCAAGGGAAAAGAATGAAAAGCAAAGGCACGATGAACAAAAATTTCAGGAAGATACCGTGAGGCATACAGCACGGAATACAAAAGGATCAACTTATGAGAGCATCTACTCAGCTCCATGTGAGAGCTGGGCAGCGCGAACTCGAGTATCGCCCGCGTTCAGAGATAGTCCATGGTAGCCACCTTCAGTGGTCCACAAAAGAGAAGCACAGGCCAGTACAGGCTATGGTGCGTGGACAAAATCAATGTCAAAATCAAAGAGGGAAAGGGTCGGAATCTAGATTGACGAAAATCATAGAAGGAAACAAATGACGAAAGATCGTCGTTATAAAAATGGTCGATATTTCTCGACCAATGAAGCCGATAAAAACCGATATCAAAAAGGCCAGAACACAGGAGTCGAATAAATGGTAACTACCACAGGGAGAAACACCCACCGGTGGTTTAATGTTCCTCAACAGGCCCCAATTGACCTTGGAGAACCATTTGTGCTGCTTGACTTCGCTGGCACCGCTGCGGCTACCTAAACGACTGGTCTCGTTCTTGTCCAATAACCTTGTGACGCAATCCTTGCCCGCACTAAAAATCATGAGTTAGTAAGCAATACAGGAGAGAGAGATAGAGGGAAGAGATTAGCATTGAGAGTAAGGCATAAAAATGTAAACAAAATGGCAAGGCGGGTGTGACTAAGCAATGCGGTGACAGTGTGTCGATAGATAAGCCAAAACAGTGTTCAGAGGAACTAGAAAGGTTATCCTGAAGCTATAGGCGTGTCTGACGAATTTTATACAAGGTACAAAAGCTGGCACGGCGTATAAACGGCCGACCAGAAGATGTAAGAGTGTTGCAGAGAGCGGTCCATCTCGCTCCATTACAGCCAAAAGCATATCGATCAGAAGGATTCGATCAAAGAGCCCCGGACAACTTCGCAATCCCGGTGCTAGACTGTGTCAAGTCTAGGCCAGAAAAAAATTATGCAGAGACGAGATACGCTCAGCGAAAGCGGAAAGTGAAGGTGCAGCACGTAGTCGTACGGAAAAAAATTGCAGGATTGCGAGATGTAAAGACAGGTGACAAGCAATAAAGCGCGGATCATTTCAAGGTAACCAAGCGCCGCAGAGAACCCATAATATGATTCTCCGAAGGTGCAGAAATGAATATAACAATTGATGCGACAAAAAAGAACCAGCCTTCAAGCACAATTGACACTCACGCTGAAACTTTAGGTGCATCCAGAAAGTGGACAGGAAGCATACGGATATTGGCAAACGTATCTGTTCGTGCTTCACCCTTGAAGGGGGTTGTGGCATACTTTGGAGATAGATTGAACCAAAAGCCGAGGCAAGAGGTGGTAAGGTCCATTGCCAATATCAGGTGATGATGGTAAGATAGACGTCCGAAACGTCAAGTTCAAAGCCGTTGGCACGTTGAAGAGCCAGTTGAACCATTATTGTACAAGGTAGAGCCATTCCGGAGTAGGTTAAACGCACACAGTGTAATGGTAACCAATGAGCGGGAATTAGACGGTCGGTGGTATTCGATGTCCCGGATGAACGATTCGGTTCGACAGAGGAAAAAAGGAGTAGAAATTGTACGTCAGAGACCGTTAGGCATTGGGATCGATAGAGAAGATGAAAAGCAAAACGTGAACCGAAGTCAGGACCACTATCGCGGCTTTAACCTGAGCATAAATGAACGTATGCCGCTCTATATGATAGGCGACGAGGGAGAAATCAAGAATCCATATGGGTCTGGCCATTGTTGGACATTGCGAAGAATAGACTTGCAAACAAAGATCATGCAGACACGTACAATCATCTCATAAATGAGTATGCCCAGCGTCCACCAGTCTACAGCAGCTGTGTGGCCTTGCGCTGCAATTACTTCAGGTGCGATGTATTCTGAAGGTAGACGCCGTGATTCGGTCAGCCAGACACAAAAAAACAAATCCTTATGACTTGCTCACCTTCTGTCCCAACGAATGAGTTTGTCCGAAAATTTGACGTACATGCCATTGTGTTTATCAACGGTACCTGAGATGAGGAAGAAGTCCATCAGTCATAATGAACGTATCATCGAAAAGTTCTCGCAATCGTGGTATATAGCTTACTCCATTCTGTTCTGAATGAACCATTGCGGGGGCTATTCCCGAATCACCAAACTGTTTAGCCAGATCAAAATCTGACAGCATTATGTGACCAGACTGGTGTAAAAGGATGTCTAGATGAAATGTCGTACAAGTCAGTTTACAGCTCTCTCGATTGCTTACAGTGATAGCGAATGTCCATTGAAGGACAGGCCATGCTAGAGAGATCGAATGAACCAAACTCACTTTCAGGTTTTAAGTCTCGATAGATGAACCCCATGAGATGCAGATACTCCAAGGCAGCCACTACTTCCGCGGCGTAGAATCGTGCGCCTTCCTCTGGAAGGCATTTTCCTGGTCGTGTCTGAAGTGCACGGAAGAATTCTCCACCCATACAGTATTCCATACAAAAGTACAGATAACCTTCTGACTGAAATGAGTGATAGAGCGTGACGATAAAGGGATGATTGGCTGTAGCAAGAATTTCCTGTTCAGTTAGGGCGCGCTTGATTTTCTTTCGCTCGATCATTTCCTTCTTGGACAGAACTGAAAGATTCACAAGCTCAAATAGTCAGCGAACCAACTTTTACGAAAAGAAAAGGCACTATAATATGCATGTAATTTCAGTAGACGACGTACCCTTCATTGCGAAAAGCTTGTCTGTCTTTTTCTCCCGTACAAGATAAACTTTGCCAACATCCCCTTTTCCAAGCATTTTAATTTTGAGGAAACTTGACGGACCAACTTCCACCTGTAAGTTACAAGAAGTTCAACCAGCTCTGATGTCCGGAGTCAAATGAAAGACCAGACGCACCTGTCGAACTTTGATTGAATTACTCGAATAAGTCCTTCGAAAGGCAATCTTCCCTGGCCCTTCGATTTGTCCATTACTCACTCGTGTTAAAGTCGACGGTGATAATGACGCTCCATCTGGCCGGGATAAACGGTCACGAGAGGAACCTGATGAAAGCGTCTCCAAGGAATCCGTACCATGTTCAGTAGAAGATGATGGCAAAGGTGGAACTGCTTCCGCAGGTGCGAGGAGACCGTTTCTGGTTGTCGCGGAGGTTGACCGGGAGCTCAGATTGAACAGGCCTTTGGCATTTGGGGCAGAGGCTACCCGACGGATGAAGCGGGATGCTGATGCTCCCATTGACTTTGGTGTAAGTGGAATAGGACGCGAGGAGGATGCAGATGGCGGTGTAATGGCAAAGGAGGTTTGAGTAGGATCAGCTGTTCGAGGTTTTAAATTTCCTGAAATACGCGACAACGCAGTCCTCTGCTTCTCTGACTTGGTGCGAGGTCTGACTCTAGCTGGCGAAGAAAGCGCATCAACAGAGTGCTGGGGCCGTAAAGTGCCACTTTGTGATTTTGCAGGGGGATTGTGATAGTTGAGTTGGTTGGGTGTGACTCTGTGAGAATCACTGGAATGCGTTCTCGAGGAGTTGTATGATGAACGTTGGTCATAACCGAGGGAAGCTGGTGTCAAGGAGGGATGAGGAGTATGAGGAGTGGGCGGACTGCCTGTAGAGGACGTAGCCAAGCTTGTGTCGAGTGTGAGAGATGATGAATTGGCAGAAACTTTTCTCGAAGACCCGTTCGTAAATCGAAAGACTGACTTCCAACTATGTGTTGTTGGACTAGAGATTCCGTGTGATGGGCTCTTAGGAACTGGACTGGAGGCGGCTTTTAGCTCCAGTGAGTCCTGACCGCCTTTGACTAAGAGTGGTGAAGATGGCATCTGAAAGTTGAAGGAATGAAAAATCGTCAAGAGGATGAAAACCTGGTTCCTTCGGTAATTGTACCGTACATGGTACAATATGAAGCTTATTCAGCCCGGCGCTCAGTTCTGTTTAGCGCCAGTATTTTCGGCAATTTCTGAACCTGGAAGGCGTTTAGAGTACTAGAAAGGAGAACAAGCACAGTTCTTCCTTCGCCGTGCCAATTTTCATAATCATGATACTGATGAAAACTAATTCGAAACATTTAACAGTTCTTTCGCGAACATTGACCCGAAATTCGAGTTGGTTTGAAGACAGGATATACTAGTATAGCGTTGGCATATATATATGTAAGTACTCATGGAATTCACCATGTAACGATTGCTCGCTGCTTGGACAGGGTGTTCTCTCGTCCATAAGAAGTAGGACTTTTTTCCGGCATTGTGAATTTCCTGTGCTGAACCTAATGCCCTATGTCCTTCGTTTGGCCATTTTCTCAAATCAAGGTTGGCTATGAGCCGAATTGACTGTCGAAGTGAGCAAGGTGTGCCAAAGCTTATAAGTCCAATCTTGCAGACAAATCAGGTTATCATTTTTAGCGAGCTGCAATAAATTAAGACTCGGGCTTGGTATTGGTCTGTCAATGAGTAGCTCACTGAAGAGAGAATTGGGTGTTGAGTATCGCACACACAAGACTCTGAGGTGACCTCGGAAAGGCACAAATTCTGAAAACAAATGAAGAAAGCTGAGCGTCTATAGCAATTCCGTGATGAGTCGCGATCGCCTGAGGTAAGAGGAGGGGCATCAAAGCATTCTAGCATAGAGGATGCTGACTATCGGACTATCTGCTTATAAGTACAGGCGCTTTTGTGATCTAGTTCGCTGAGGAAATGTACCTTGACTATCGGAGATGTTCCGTCCTCAAAAAGAGATCCCGTTATCAAATATTCAAGAGTCCGATTGTGACTGGAAATCATTCAAAAAAGATCAAGTCCGACTGAGGAGCACGAGATACGTCGCCTACCCGAGGTTTGGTACTCATGTATTAGAGCACCTGCCGTGTGTTACCACGGGTCTCATGTGTAGCACAATGAGAGCCCGCACTGAGGAGAGCCTATGTAGGCAGCACTGCTTTCGACCAACCGCTACCGAGAACGGCGCAAGATTCCCTCGTCAGTCCAGAGCCTGAGAGGCCTGAGGCCAGAGAGTAATCAAGAAACTCAGACGGCGCAATACAAAGCACAGACCTGAAAATATACGTCGCTTTTGGTCGACTCGCTTATCAAAATTTCCCTTCGCATTCTTCATGTTTGGCCACCAGTACTGAGTCACTGGGGATCTAATGGTAATAAAAAGCTGCTTCAGCCTAGATAAGTCTAGCTGCACCCTCTGGGTAGTAGGAGTACTGGCAACTTGACGCTACGCCTCGACTAACGAGAGCGAATCGCATAGTAGGATGGTGAATTGCAACTCTCGAAACACGTGGGCGTTAGTCGCAATACTTTGACCTTGACGAACTTTTCGTTCCGACGCCGCGAAGAGCGATTACTCTACGCTATGTCAAGTCCGGGAACAAGGAAGGTATATCACCTCATTTCACTTACTATAGCCTTTCGGGTTTTTTCCCATCAGGGCATGGTATATCTTTCGGAGACTACAACACTGGCAGGTACTAGGTCCATCCCTATCGGGTTTGCTCTTATATATCCAGAAGTTGACAACTTTGCATTATCAGCGCGGGTCAGAAATGGAACGACTCGGGCCCGTATCGATATCATATAGCATACGATGGTTATTTGGAATGTCAGCAAACCCTTTCACCGAGAGTATAGACCCTCGTCACGTTCATGAGCCAACTTTCAGTGAGCGTCACTTTTGTACTGCTATGCTATGGATAAGTTTTATGAATTGATGTTGTAGTTATACCGCTGGGGAGCCTCTGAACTTCTTACCGAGGGACTCAACACTGCCAGAACACTGTGGAAGGATAGTAGTACAAACGAAAACATCCTCCCCGATTTCCGGCCGGTGTACCCTTTTGTCGCCGATGAAAACGGAAGTTTACAAGTCCAACTGTTACTTGACATGTGTAAGAATCGAATAAATCTAATTCCACCTATTTCATGTTCTCATTCTTTTTCTGTGCCCAAACAGTTCTTAAATTGCCAAAGTTTCTGTTTAAATGCCGATCTCTTTTGCAGCATCTTCGCTTTTTCCCCTTTATCACACACGACTGGCGGAAGAAGTATCAAAAATTATAAAAGCGGGCCTCACATTACCTGTCTACCCTCTTCATCTCTGATGGCTGTCTACAGCAGAACGGCGTCTATGGAAAGGAGACCGCTGCTGGATGATGTGCCATCGACATATAATACTCTTGACAATGGCAACTGCACAAGTGGTACATCCACGCTCGCCGAACCGGAAAACACCGAACCACCACCGTTGAACAAGTTTTCCCGACTTGACACTTGCTGGATCCTGGCAGGACTCTGGAGCGCAGTCTTTCTTGGCGCTCTCGATGGTATGTGCGGTCGCAGGATTCAGTATCATTCTGACATCATCGTCCCGGTAGGCACCGTTGTGGCCACTCTGTTATCGCCCATTGGAAGTCATTTCAACAGGTTGAACCAATCATCGTATATCGGCACATCATATCTACTATCTGTCTGTTGTTTTACACCTCTGTACGGTCAGTCTACTCTGTCTAACTCCTGTGTAATATTTTCCGTGTTCATATCCCTTTCCCAGGCCGCCTTTCTGATATCTTAGGTCGGAAAGGTGCCATGCTTTTAGCGTTGACCCTCTTCGGTAAGTTTTCTCGAGATTTTTTACACCGGTAAATATCAAATGAGTCAAGGGTCTGGAACAATCTTTTGTGCGCTCGCCCCTACCATGGAATCGCTTATAGCTGCTCGAGCCGTGGCCGGTATGGGAGGAGGCGGGTATGTCCCTTGATGCTCCTGCGGTAACAATGTAATCTGATATCGGCCATTTATAGTGTCATGACTGGTCAGTTATTCGATGCTTCCCAATGTTACACGTTCATTAACCGCGATTGACAGTTTCTAGTATTGTTGTCACTGATTTGATACCTTTGTGAGCATCATAATTCGTGAACATGACCGCAATGCAAGCCTAATTCCAAGCAGGAAACAGCGTGGACTGTATCAGGGTATGGCCAACATGTAATTCATTTTACGCTTCTCAAACTCAGCTAAGAGCTCAACTCTTTCGCAAGTTTATTTGGTCTAGGTGCAGGTATTGGGGGTCCTGTTGGAGGGTGGATTAACGATGCCTTTGGGTGGTATGTTTGAATGAATCTACTGTTATTACTCAATCCAACAAAATATCCAAGGCAAGCGGCCTTCCTTTTCCAGGTACAGATCCCTTAACTTCTGCATCGCATGAACTCATATTCGTTAACGATTAGGCACCCATCCTCTTGTTTAGCTTCGTCCTTGTATCGCTGAAAGTGAACATTCAACTTCCATCGGACGTACAAAATCAATCGCTCAAAGATAAATTGCGACGCATCGATTTTCTTGGTTCCTTGACTTTGGTTGGCACAGTTGGATGTCTCCTCCTCGGCTTTAGCTTGAAAACCACTGAAGAAATGGCATGGTCTCATCCGCTCATTTGGGGACTGTTCATATTGAGCGCCATTTTTGCTGCATTGTTCGTAGCAGTTGAAAAATTCGTATCCCCGTATCCAGTCATGCCTCTCCGCCTAATCACACAGAGAACGCCGCTCGCTGTCTCGATGTCTAATCTACTGGGAAGCATGGCTGCATTCTCTACGGTAAGATTTATTCAACTGCTTGATATGAAATGTCAACTGACCAGAAAAATTACACCGCAGCTGTATAATATACCATTGGTCAGTGGAGTCCCGGAAATTATTTGTCCGACTCTCATGGAAACTTGCAGTACTTTACGGCCGTGCGTCTATATACTTCAGCAAACGCGGGTGTGTTGCTCGTCTACTTATGAAACAACCGAATCATTTGTTGATTCATTTCTTATCAGGACTCCATCTACTCCCTCACTCTGTAAGTCTCGATATGGTTGACTAGTCCTTGCAATGAACACCATTTAGGTCGCCATATCTTCTGGAAGCGTCTTTGCAGGATGGCAAGTTGAATCATTGCACAAGTTGTTTCTAGCTCACATTCTTGACACCAGGATGATGAGACGTACTGGAAAACTTTACAGGCTCACACTCTGCTCTGGGCTCATGTGTATCGCGGCTAGTGTATCCATTGTTTTTTGGAACGAGCATACGTCTCCGTTCCACCTGTGGATTGACATTGTACCTCAGGGTTTTGGGATGGCCAGCCTCATCACCACTACGTTAATAGTACGTCTGGATGTCTTCCGATTGCTGACGGTGAGTTCAATTCATCTTGCAGGCTATGATTGCTGGGGTGTTAAAGGAAGACATGGCCGTAGCCACTGGAAGTAAGTACCTTGGATTATGTCCAACAGTTGTACTCATACCTATCGCTTCATGTAGTTACATATCTTTTTCGGACTACGGGGCAAGTCTTAGGCGTGAGTATCTCCGGCGCAATTTTCCAAGCAGCCCTCCTACAAAAGCTACGACTCAGAATTCAGGGTCCAGGCTCAGCGGAGGTACGTCGATTCTCCCACTTCTACAACATCGGTGACAAATTCCATCCATCATAGCTCATATATGGCATTCAGTAAGTGTGTCGTCGCAAATTTATCATACTCTTCACTGAGATACGTGCAGACATTCGACGAACATCATATCCACTCTTGATCCCTTCCAAAAGGCAGCCGCACTTAAATCGTACACGGATGCTTTACAGATCGTTTTCATTTGCCAGGCAGTATGGAACTTCCTGGCATTCCTTTGGTAAGTTCTTCCACACCGTTCCGTACAAAGTGCTTCCTCGTTGATCTCACCTATCTCTAGGTGTATACCAATTCAAGAGAACGTGTTACCATGAACACCTGTCTTAATTCCAATTCCAGAAGGTTCAAGCCCAAATATATCCTGTATTGCTCCCTTTACATCATGTAGAAGTCGAACGAACAACTGTACCCTTGCATTAGGTACTTGCTGTATTTGTAAACCTCTTTGTGAGGGCCTCACATTAAAACTGTTGAGATCACCAATGTGAAGGCACTGGCTACGATATATAAGATGATTGATCTGAGTTATTCAATGTTACTGGATATATGAAGATGTGAATCGTTATTGACAGCGTTATCAGTACGACTTACAAGCAGAAAAGCTGGCAGTTGGTACCTCGTATGCTTCAATTGATTCCGGGTGGTTTCTCTTCGATCCACTTCCTGGTTTTCCGGGAGACGACAACTACTTCCCCTCTCATCAATAGAGTTGGGTCGGCATCAGCGAATGTTTTGCGTTCTGGTCGTGCTGGACAGGGTAACACATTGGACGCCGAAACTGTGAGGACAGTAGCAAAGAATGTGACACTGAAAAGAGATGTGATGAATGTGCGCCCTTGAGCGAAGCGTAAAACTCGGTTCATGAACATTCTAGAGCTAGATAGACTTCAGCAAAGGATTGATGGTGCGTTATATTAATGCACCCACTGAGACACCAATACCCATAGTCGCCGCTGGAAGGCTTTTTTGATGATGGTGGTAAGTAACTTGGGAGGGGTTCCGAAAGTAACCGAACTGAGCTTGATTGCGTAAGCATTTCAATCTTCTCCTCATTTCTCCACTTTCTATAGATCTATGGGACTGCGCCCAAATATCCGTGTTCTTAGGGACATGAAAGCTCGTCAGGGCGTTCTCGATAACGAAGTTACCAGAAGGGCCTATCTCTTTGTTGCACGTAATCAAAACCTTCCACCACAAATCCGCCACCAAGCCCAATTGCAGCTAAACACCTTTGGACGTTACACGCGGCCAACGACTGTGAAAAATAGGTGCTATGCCAGCGGTAGAGGAAGAGGAATCATGAGTGAATTTGGTCTTTGTAGAGTAAGTCAAACCCTCAATGTGAAATTGCTGACTTTGACTTTCTGGCGTTCTCGTTTAGTATCAATTCCGCTTAAAGGCTCTTGCTGGAATGTTGAACGGCGTCAAGAAAGCGTCCTGGTAGAAGTGGTGTGTGAATTTTACCTCTATCAACATACGAGCCTGAGATTTCTTATAGAACGATCGAAGCAAATATATATTGCAACTAATACAACCACATCCCATTAATCTTGATACACTTGCATCATAATGTACACATGAAGCTCTTGAACCTAGAAACTAGCCTGTAGATCAACCTGAATTAGGAGAATGCTCTGCGCTAGCAATGTCGCTCGATCGAAGTTCGGGTTCTCCTCTCTCCCGGCGCCAACGATTCATGATATTCAATGTGGCTTGTTCAACAAGGAATCTGAACATTCAGACCGTTAACATGACAGTTCACAAAAGAGCATAGGGCGTTTTACCCGTATTTTCGCAGCCATTTCTCGTTGATTTCCCAATTACTGTGAGCCAGAACGTCGTCTCCATGTATTGTCACTGCATTTCGATATTCCAGAAGACAGTCCACCAGATCAAATCGGGCTAGTTGTGCTTTTGGTTTTGAAAATGGTATAGGAGATAAAATAGAGGCTCACTTCTTAGAAGTATCATTCTATCACGTAGTTCAGGATGTAGAATACGGTCGATGACGCTCTCTGAATCTACCATGAGTGTGAGGGCATGTCAGTGAAATTTGACGAACCATGAGGAACGGTTCTGTCATAAATTTCAATGAGCGATGCACTGACAATAGCAAGAATAAGAATGTGCACCGTTGAACCAAGGTAGGTCGTAAAGAAGAAGGCAAACAGTATGCACTGTTTCTTTTGAAGTTGTCCAAATGATAACTAATAGAAATTTCAGGAGACAATCTGTATGGATGATCAACACTGCGTACTGGATGAGTTTGTAAGCCTCGTTCTTATTAGGGTCTTCGTCGTCTTCTAACTGTTCAGGGGATGGCTGATCACTTGATCTTGACTGTGCGTTCGACGGTGGAAACGATATTGGAGGAAGGGTGGTTTCAAGATTCATGTGCCCGCCTGGAATGTACGGGTATCCAGAAACATTTGAACCCGAAGGACCTCCATATTGAGGAGGCGTGTTAGTACTCGAAGACCCTGACATGAACATCGGAGACCCATTGCCGTTGCGTATAATATCAGAGAACATTGTACGCCCTTCATGTGAGTTGGCGTTTTGGTAAAGGGGTGTCGCATTTACAGGACTGCTATCCATTGGTAGTAGCATAGAATACGAGCCGCCAGCTTCGGCATTACTAGTGCGCGCCTTTTTGTTGAGGGTAGAAGGGTTGTCCTGGTCCGCAGGACGCTTTTGACCAGGATTCAGTATATCTGCAGTGGCGGCAGCTTTCTTTCGTCTCTGGTATCCTTCCCAAGCAGTATCTGTTTCCGACCTGTTTATGAAGTTGTTGAAATCGGACATTTCCCATCCAAGTTTAGGTAACAATCCCCCAGCGCCTTCGCCTATGAAAGCTGAAACACTTCGGAGAAGATTGCGAAGGGTCTGATTCTCCTGCATCAAGTCTGTGGATGGATCGTTGATTCAAGAGGAATTATGAACATGAGGAGCAAACAAACCCTTCAAAATATTTCTCATTTCGCCCATGGCCTCATCTTTGCCACCTGAAAGAATTTCTACCCTGGCTTCGAGATCACGAATCTGAAGAACTTCTAAGAAATAAAAACGCGACAAGAACGTGAGCGACGAACCCGTTGTTGCTTCCTAAGACGAAATTCCCTTTGAGCGATGCGGTTCTGGTCCCTTCGAGCAGCTTGGGAGCTATAAGCATAAGCAAGACTAGTAAGCCGTCCTTGACAGGGGAATGACAAGACTGCGATTACTACACACTTTGGATTTTTCTTTCTGCCAGGTTTTCCAGGAGGAGCAGATTCTTCTTGAGATTCTCCATCGCTCTGAAATTCTTCTATTACCAATCTTAGCACAAAACAGAACAAACTTACATCAAGATCATTAGAATACTCTCGCTCTGTGCCCTCAGCCATAGTTTAAGTTCAGGATTGGTGAAAGGATTTGCGTAATCCAAATCAGATTGCTGTGCACCCGGCAGAGCTGAGTCACAGCGCGGCTTGGCTCTCAGGACTGCTACTTTATTTCCGACAGTAATTCTGGAAGAAATTCCCGATTCTATCTAGGTGAGCGTTGTCAGTGTCGGGAGACTAGAACTCATAATAAGCTTCGTAGTCTGAATTGATTTGAATTAGATATCTATCGTAGTCTCACAACTTAAAGTAGCCCACCAGTGGGGCATTGATACCTATTCGCGGGTATTTTGGGAGCTAGCCTCGTTGATTGATTTCATTTCCGTATGCGTTTCTCTCTTGTATTGAAGGGATCGCTCCGAGTACGCTATGGGCGCGCATCATTTGGCGCAGATAAATATCCCAGATTGTTTTTTAACTCTTCATTTTGCTCATGTCATCCCCACCGTTTGATCTTCAGTTCGTCTTTGCGTCTGCCATCGACGCCGATATGCGAACTTTCGGGGTGAATCTGCTACCCAGCGATTCGTCAACGCATAGTATCGAGCTGTACCGTGTTGGTTTCTTTCTACAACTTCGCCCGAACCGATTCATTAAGCGTTTTCTAGTTCCATCATCCAGTCACTGGACTGACTCATGGATTGACTACTTTCCGTCGTCAAAACATGGCCACCAATATCTTCGAAACCGCTGGTCAGATTGAGTGGTCATCAGATCATAATGCCACGATCTACTTTGGTTTGGAAGAGGTTACCCTTCACCTTTGTTCTTCTTCGCCGAATTCAAAAAGATAACTTGACAGGTCCACATTCGTGATATTAGAAAAGCAAAGAAGTCTACCAGTCGGTTCGCATATCACCCTAGCTCCGTATGAAATTCATTGACAGCTAATCCCCTTTCAGATCTCGTCGTTTCAAGGCAGCAGGCTCCGAATATAAGTGGAAATTAGCTTCTGATTCGGCCGATCTTGTTGTGTGTAGCATAGCTTGAACTTGTCTTGATGTATGCTAATGCCTTGCCAGTGCGTCGATTCTCGAGGCAAAACCATCGCTTCTTGGAATCAAGAGCAGTCAAACTTGCATGTCTCTCCTAAAGGAGAGTCAATTTTAGACCGATTAGTTGTCACCTGTTTTCTTAACCTATGGGCATTGAGGCATCTGGGACAGTGGTGATGTTCAAAGTGATTGATGGTGTAAGTCTGCGTCTCTTTCCGCTAGTGAGCGCCTGCAATTCATGGCACCTGTCAATTTCCAGGCTCTCGAAATTTGAAAGTAACAATGGTTGGCGTTTATGTGAGCAAGGATCGTGATTTCGAGTTACTTTTGAGAAGTTCATTTTGATTGTTGTATGATTTACTAGACAGGTATGTAGGTGTTGATTCTCTTGAAGGATATGTATACACCATATTGAGCGTATATGGACTTGAATAATTGCAAGCATCGTGATGATTCAATGGAGACGCCCTCATCAACGGTTGCAGCCACGTAGTGACGGAGCGACTCGGCATATAGAGCTACATTATGACAATAACTGCGGTACCGCTTCCGAATTATGATCTGTTTCTCTATCTGCCCTCTGCATTTACTGTACAGGCCTTTCTTCACAGACCGCGCGAAAACTTCGGGATGGTCTCACATCAAAATACCTTGGTGATATTCTAAGTAAACGACGCTCTGTTCGAATGATCAGCAACAAGATCTCCTTGCCGACAACTATTGATCTTTATTATGGCGTTTCTGACCAAGGAACGCTCTGTTGGACTCAGCAATGAACATGTTGCCGTGGGTCTCGTTTCCAGGGGATCTACATTCTTTGAACGAAATGTTAATGCTATACAGACTTATAAGTAGCCAGGTAAGCCAGGTACACTCGTTTAAAGCTTCCCCAGCTGAAGTTTATCCATACACCTTCGGTACCTCTTAATAACAGGATGACCACACTTCCTTCATTCGTCGAACTCATGGCGTCTTTGGGCATCAATGCGACGGATGAGCAGCCTGAGCGAGAACTCGAATGCCACGCCCCTTCATCCTCGCACTCTTCACCTTCGTCCTCACCTAAAATGTTAGGTGTGTCCACACCATCTCTCCGGTCCAAATCCAGCCCGTCTTTACGCGACCAAAGCCATCGTTCTCGAACGAGATATTCACCGTATTCATCCACATCTGTGAGTCTTTCCGAGTTCATTGAAAGAGCTTCCCTCAAGTTCTTTGCAGATTTTTGCTAGACGCCGAGGCAGTGTATCCTCCGTCTCATCTTCATCATCTTCAGACATGGATAGTATGTCTGAACGAGTGAGTACCTTTTAGTTGAGCGTTGTTGCTGAGCTGATGAAAAGTAGTCGAGTTCCTGTTCACCGACCCTTAAATCATCTTCACCACGGATGCGCAAACGGGCCCACGATAAGTATCTTGTGAATGTCCTCGGGTCCTCACCAGATCTTTCGGCGAACACACCTATATCTAGCTACGTCCGCCGCAAGACACCAGGGACATCACCGTCTTCCCCTTCGTTTCCTCGGGAAACCGACGACTCTCGGGAGCTATCGAAGCCATTCACTATTCCTACGCTCCCTTCTTTCTTACCTCTTTCTGCTCGTGGTGAAAAAACCTTCTCTTCCAGCCCAAACTCCGACTTTGACGATTCTTCTTCCCTATCAAATTATGGGCTGAAGCAAACCGAACTCGACGTCATGTCGCGCCGTTCTCGTCTTCATACTGGGATTCGGATATCCACTGCACCAAAAATCACAGATGTCGGTGAGAGAGGAGTACACCATAGAATCGTGCATGTTGCATGACATCCTAAGTAACTTGGATGCCACTAGCGTGCGTATGTACTTTTATTTGATATTTCATACCATTCCCTTTTCCCATACCCCCAGTTGTACTAGTATATGGATTGTTGCTTCTGATACCGATATTATAGCATCGCAACGCGAAAATGCAAATTGGCATTCATCGCCCACACTCCTTTGAACAAGTCGCTCTTTACTACGGTACATACGCATCCTTATCGTTCTCTGTACTACATGTCTCCTTAGTACTCAATTTTGTGGCCCTCTCGAGTATATTTCATATACATATAGCCATAATATTGCGTGGGCACCGTTGGCACCTACCTGATATTTGTGCAATACACAACGTATCCATCGTTTTAGATTCCAAGTTTGCAAAAGAGAATAACACAGGATGGGACCGGCAACTAATCATGCGCTTCTTCGTAAGGTCCTGGGCAGTTACTCTTCATCTCGTCCTGGCCATCATAGTGTGTTCCACACCAAAAACAGTAAGCGTAATGGTCGCGAAGATAAGAAATAACTAGTTTCAGTCGATCCTGTGCCTTCGAATTCTTTAGAACAAATCGTGATGGACAACAAAGGAACCAGATCGCCCACCTGGAGACGAAAGAATTGTTGTATCTCTTCAAGAGTACTTTGACTGAATTCAGTGGCAATAAAAGACTTTATATCATCCTCATTGGAGATCGGCTGAAGGAGGTCGGCCTTCATTTCTTTCTGGAGCCGACTTTTGAGGTTGTCGTCGTCCAAATGTTCCTGATCCAGTTGGATGTCGAGTGTTGTGTGCGAATTAAGCGTTTCAATAAGTCCGAGAGGGAATGTGTCCGTGTTTCCAGGGTTCAGCCACAGCACATTAAACTGAATCGGTTTTGTAACAAGTCAACGGGAATAAAGTCGGTTCAGGGTACTAACCGGTATACCACATTTCTCATCCAATGTAGCGCAAGTGCGTTGCGCGGGTCCTATGTACACGTACACAAGATATTGAGCAGATCAGAAAGATATACCAGAAGGGAGTAGCATCGCACGAACCAAGGGTATTTTCAGCACGGCGCTCTTCGTACTCCCGCCTTGAACGGTCACGAAAATCTTCCTTTGCGGACTCTTCAGCCATCTTGGCCATCTTGGCAAGTCTTTCAGCTGCAGAGGGCGAGATGCCCCGTTTCTTAGAGGTACCAATACCTTGTTTCCCTGCAACCAAAATGAAAATTATGAGGAAATTGATATGGTAGGCATACTAACCAGACCATTCGTTCAGGGGTAGAGGCTCAGTGCGATGTGAGTTGGTGATTCTGGATGGTTGAGATCTTTCCTTTCCTACGAGGGGAACGAGAGAGGATATCTCTAATTTCGAGGGCTCATTTGGTTTCGACCCATCGTCGTGAGATTGACCTAGAGACTGTCCTGGTTGAAATCCCATCTTCATCATGAGGGTTAGCCCTTTATTGAGGCCAGAATTTCCTCCCGTCTCTTCTTCCTTTGCTCTGTCGAAAAGACTTTTGCTGAGACCTTCCTCGCGTGCTTGGAGCTCGCGCTCTCGACGACTTTTTACTCTGCTCTGTTCATTCCTTTCCTTCGCCTTCTTGTCGGCGTCTCTACGTAGTTGGCTGTATGTTTTGGATGATGGCAAGGATGGGGTAGTTTCGGTTAAAAACTGTAGGAGATAAGATGCGAAAAGAATTCGACGTGCATCGTTAATACCTTGTCAGAAAGATAGTCGTCGTCATCATCGGACATATTGTCACGAAAGTAGAGGACAAGCGGTATCGTTCATTAGTCAATCTCAACTCACAGTGGAAAAGAGTCGTCACAATAGCAGGTGTCATTAATCGATGCATATATGAAGGACACTAGCTAAAATAAAGTTGAAAACCACGAAAGGCTACCGAGGCATCGAGAAAAAGTAGTAAGACGTGGCTTAGAGCTATCCACCAATCATTTCGCTGTTATATAAATTGCGAACCTTAGTGAAACATAACACAGGGAAATGAGAAGGTCAAAGCAAGGTCGATCGAATGGTGATAAAGCAGATGATTGAACGACCTAAGCAGTCTCGGCAACGGGAGCAACTTCCTTAGCAGCATCAGCATCAACGGAAGTCTCAGCAGCCTCCGAGTCATGAGCGGAGTTGACAGCAATCTTGACGGCAATGGGCCTACCACCCACCTCCTTGCCTTGAAGGGCCTCTATAGCCTTTTTCTGTTCTTCCTCACTACCAACATCGACGAAACCGTAGCCTTTGCTACGCCTGGGGTGTCCCCAGCGTCTGCGCACAATTCGGGCAGAGGTGACATTGATTCCGGCTTCGGTGAAAAGAGTAGCAAGGCCGGCGTCATCGATATTAAAACCAAGATTGGCGACGAACAAGACAGTCTTGGATTGTTCGCCTTCGGGGTCTTCACCAGCTAGGCGAGGGGTACGAGGAGTGCGGGGTTTGCGCTGACGAGGTTTCTTATGGGCGGGAGCTTCCGCCACTTCTGTAACAGCAGGTGGAGCGGCTTCAACGAGTTCACCCTCGGTCTTGGCCTTGGGCTTGCGCTACAACACTTTAGCAACACCATCGTAGAGAAAAAAGATTTAGCCACTAACAGGCTTCTTGCTTTTCTTTTTCTTAGGCTTCTCAGTCTCGCTAGTGCCGGCAGCGACTTCGTCTTTGATGGCGTCTCCATTAGCGTCTTCATTGGCCTCTGCCTCAGACACTTCTCCGGGAACAGCCTTGCTGCCTCGCCTGCCGGGTCTCCTCTTGGGCTTCCTCTCCTTCTTCTCCTTGTCTTTCTGGTCAGACTGTTTAGCAAGCTCAACGATAACTTGTCGACCATCGAGCGTTTGCTTGTCGAGAACGTCGACAGCTTGTTGAGCGGCCTCTGCGGTAGAGAGAGCGACAAACCCATAGCCGGCGGAGCGGGTGCCCCTCAAAATGACTTGGGCGGTGATGCTAAGCGAATGAGACAGCATAAAAATAATGCGGTGCAAAAGAATGATGCCACGTACATGTCGTTCTGCACAGGGGCAAAGAAAGCCTTCAGCCCTTCGTCTGTGGTAGTATACGCAAGATTGCCAGCAAAGACCTGAAGAAAGAAAAAACACTTGAGAACGCGGAAAGAAAACAAAGGCGAAAAAAAACCTTGAAACCAGGTGTTTCTTCTTGCGTAGCCGAAGGCGCGCCATTCTCGGTGACCTGGGTGGCGGGGGCGTCAGACATAATGCTGGTAGTGGAACTAGTGAGTTTTGTGTGGGTGAACGATGTGTGGATGAGCTTTCTTTGAACCTGGTTTTTACGTTGAAACTTGGAAGGTTAGAGATCAAAAAGCGCGAGCGCAGCGTTTTTATTGCATGATATAAGCCACGTGGCCAGTCTCTATGGAGATCTAATCAATTCTGCAGCCTGCTCTGGCTCTACCGAGGCTCCTCACTGTGGCTTGCTCAACTACAGTAAACCCAGATACCTGATTTGAAGATAGCCAGTAGATAAAGTAGCTCGCTGGTACTTAGTTGCCACCGATGGAATTATATCAGGAGCTCGAATGGGAGACGACATCTGTTATGAGCCGGTTCAACTGAGAGAGCAAGGATGGCAAGGAACTAATGGGCGAATAACGTGTGTTGATTCGACGACGGAGCAGTACATGACAG